>PVKE010023722.1:0-24394 GCA_004027555.1 Craseonycteris thonglongyai | reverse complement strand
AGACAGACAGACAGACAGACAGACAGAGAGAAGGGGGAGGGCCCAGAGCAGTCTCCATAGTTATATATCATCAGTTTTCAACATGGTTTTGTTCCACACAGATGAAACTGCGCAGGGCAGGAACTGGGATGGGGGCTTCCTGCATGGGAAGCACACCCTAGTTTTTAGCATATGGGTCCGCACAGGCTGGAGCCGGGATTCAATCTCTCATCCCCCGGGCTGCAAAGCGAGCAGTTAACCCACTGAGCCATCCCAGCCTCCCCATATTTTCAATGTAGCAAATAGTACTATTTTAAATTAAAAACAAATTATGCCACATCTACGTACCCTTATAGAAATGTATGATTTTATTTTGCTTTTAAAAGTTTTACATAAATAGAATCAGTGTTATTCAACTTTCACCTATTAATAGTTTGGGTTTTTTGTATGCTAAATCTGTACACAAAAATCTACCGCATTTTAAAAGCTGCTACATTATATGTCATAATATGGTTGTGTCATAGTATATGAACTAGAAAGCTTTCAGAAGCTTTAACAGACAATCCAACTGAAACTGGCTTAAACAGTAAGGAAATACATTGGCTCCTCCAGTAGAAGGACTAGATAGGCTGACTTTCAGGACTGTGATCCAGAGGCTCATTAATTTTGTCAAAAACAAGGTTCTTCTTGTCTTGTTTTTTATCTCTCTGCTCCAATAACTACAATGTAGACCTCATTTTAAGGCTGTTTTCCCTCATGGTCATATGATGGCTACATTGAGCCTACACTCTTTTTAATTCAAAAGAGAGAGACTAAGTGGATCTCATCTCTCCCAAAAGATCAGGTCTGAGAACTCTCCAAAAGCCACAAGAACCTGAACTGAATCATACCCTAAACTGAGTCTCTTACTCTTGCCTGAACAAGATAGATGCAATTACCCTTAGACCATAAGGTAAGAGTGAGGTCACTTTCTCTGAAACCCAGGGTCTGTGCTGGGGAAAGGCAAATATTTTAACAAAATTAGAATTCTGTTATAACAGAAAAGAGAAAGAGGGGAAGCCGGGATGGCTCAGTGGGTTAAGTGCTCACTTTGCATTGCCGGGGACTGAGGATCAAATCCCGGCCCTGGCCCGGCCCGTGCGGAACCATGTGCTGAACTGGGAGCTCCCCCAGTTCAGTTCTCTGTCTCTGTCTCTGTCTCTGTCTCTCTCTCTCTCTCTCTCTCTGTGTCAAAAAATAAATAAATATTAAGAAAAGAGAAAGAGGAAAATGGATACTGAGAAGGCAACCATCACCCACTATACAGTTTATTTATTCATTCCCTATTCATGGACATTTACTTCCAATCCATACACATTTAAATAATCGTGTAACTACCATCTTTATACATGTTTCCTTTGAAATATATGTTCTTAATTCTCAAGTATATCTAGGAGTAGAAAGGCAAGGTGGAAGTGGATGCTAATTTCTAAGTTTGGATAGATAATACCAAATAGCTCTTCAAAAGGGCTATTCCAACTACATTTCCACAAACAGATTAAATTTTAAAAAATTATATGTGTATATATACATACAAGGGCTGTCCAGAAAGTATCCAGACATGTAGCTGTTCTCATTATATTGGCAATGGCTGGATTTTTTTGGACAACCCTTATCAAAGTGGTTTTTCTTTTTATTGTTTTTGACAGAGAGAGAGAGAGAGAGAGAGAGAGAGAGAGAGAGAGAGAGAGAGATACAGAGACAGAGAGAGAACTGAACTGGGGGAACTCCCCAGTTCAGCACATGGGTCCGAAAGGGCCGGGGCCGGGGTTCGATCCTGATTCGATCCTGATTCGATCCTGATTCGATCCTGATTCGATCCTCAGTCCCCGGCGCTGCAAAGTGAGCGCTTAACCCACTGAGCCATCCCGGCTTCCCCATGGACAACCCTTATATATATCACTTTATTAAGAAATAATAACCTTTAATTTAGTGCAACTTTCTTTCCCTTGACTTCCCTAATGAAGGTAGCTCTTCCTACCACTGTTATCTTCCTTCCACTTGAAAAAACTAAGTAAGACACCTTAGATTAGTTCAACAGTTTCTTAAACATGATACCAAAAACACAAGCGAAGAAAAAAAAAACAGGTAAATTAGATCTCATCAAAATTGAAAACTTTTGTGCATCAAAGGACTCCTATGAATGAAGACAGTCAAGACAACCCCCAGAGTGGGAAAAAATATTGACAAATCATGTCTGTTAAGTGTTAATATTCAGGATATATAAATAACTCTTAAAACTTAATAGTAAAAAGTCAAATAATTCAATTAAATGGTCAAAGGATTTAAATAGATATTCTCTAAAGAAGGTAACACAAATGGCTAACAAGCACATCAAAAGATGTCCGACATCATTAGTCATTAGAGAAATGCAAATCAAAACCACAATGAGCTATCACTTCACACCCAGTAGTACAGGCATAATAATAATAATAATATTAAAGGCAGAATAACAAGTGTTGGCAATGATGTGGATAAATTGGAATCCTCAAACTTTGCTGGTGGCAATGTAAGACAGAACTACCATATGAACTTGCACTTTCACTCCTAGCAATAGATCCAAGAGAACTGAAAATATATTCTCAAGCAAAAATTTGTATGCAAAAGTACATAATACCATTATTCATGCTGCACACAACCTCAATGTCCATTAACTGATGAATGGATAAAAAAAAATGTGACATATCCATACAACAGCATATTATTCAGCCATACATAGAAGTAAAGTACTGTTACATAGTACAAAATGAATAAACCTTAAAAACAAAAACATGCTAAGTGAAAGAAGCCAGACACAAAACGCCACATATTCTACGACTAAGTTTATAGAAAGTTCCTAAAATGGGCAAATTCACAGAGACAGAAAACTAATTAATAGTTGCCAGGGGCTGTGGGGTGTGGGCAACTAGGGAGTGACTGCTCAATGTATACAGAATTCCATTTTGGAACTAGGGGTGATTGTTGCACTCATACTAAAAACCATTGAATTGTATACTTAAAAGTGTTTAAAATCATGAATTTCATGTAAATTTTGCTTAAAAACAAACAAAAAAAGTGGGGGCGATAATAATGAGTGTAGTTTTGCCCATGATGGGTTTGAAGTGCCGAGGGAATATCCCACGTAGATAGCTGGCCAATAAGAGAAGGGAAAACAAGTGATCTAGGCTCAAGATATATATCTAGGAATAGATGTTGTCGAAGCCCTAAGAGTAGATGAGTCAGCTGTGGAATCACTTAGAATAAGAGGAGAGGAAGATCTGCAACAGGACCCTGAGGAAGACCAACATTTTAAGACATGAGCATATTGAGAAGAAAGAAGCAGAGTGGTAGGAGGAAGAGTATGGGACACAGAAGACAAAGAAAGAGGGTTTGTCAAAGCGTAGTGGTCAGAAGTATTAAATGCTAGCGGAGTAAAATATGGTAATGGCTGTTAAATGTCCAGTGGACTTAGTGACTATAACAAAATACTACAGATTGAGTAACAAACAGCAGAAATTTATTGCTCAGTGTGTCAGCATGGTCGGGTGAAGGCCCTCTTCCAGGTCATAGACTTAGTGTATCCTCACATGCCAGAAGGGGCTAGGGAGCAATGTGGGCCCCAACTACTAATAGCATCACCTTTGCGGTTTAAGATTTCAACATATGAATTTAGGGGGCACGGCACAAACATTCAGAATTCAGCACACAGGCATGAGAATTTATACCTGTATTTTTTTCTAAAAGTGTTATAGTTTTAGGTCTTGGATTCATTTATTTTTTGTATATGCAGGAGGGCTGTCCAGAAAGTTTCTAGCCATGTAATATGAAAAATAGGAACATTTATGCTGTATTTTTTCTAGACAGTCCTCAGATATCCCAGCTCCACTTTTTGAAAAGACTATTCTTTTTTAATTTAATTTTATTGTTTTTGACAAAGAGAGACAAAGAGAAGGGGGTAGGGCTCAGAACAGTCTCTATAGTTGTACATCATCAGTTTTTGACATGGTTTCGTTCTACACAGGTGGGGCGGGGGCCACGCAAGGTGGGAACGGTGTTGGGGGCCTCCTGCATAAGAAGTATGCCCCTACAAGCTGGGGGCTGAACCAGGGGCCTCCCACATGGGAAGCTCACCCCCGCAAGAACCGACCTGGTGGCCACACCCCAGTTCAGCATATGGGTCCACATAGGCCAGAGCTGGAACTCAATCCTTGGACCCTGGGGCTACAAATGAGTGCTCAACCTGCTGGGTCATTCTGGCATCCTGAAAAGACTATTCTTTCCCCCATTGAATAGTCTTAGAAAACTTGCCAAAAAACAACTGATCATAAATGGATGAGTTTAACTATGGCCTCTCAAATTCTATTCCATTGATCTATATTTCTAGCCACACATCAGTACCACACTGTTTTTGATTATTATAGCTTTGCAATAAGTTTTTTGTTTTATAGTGAAAACGTTTTTTTTTAATGCAATGCCATTTTTTAATTATCCAATTAGCAAAGTTGTTGTTTTTTTAAGTTTTTACTTATTTATTTTTACTTTTTTGACGAGAGAGAGAGAGATACAGAGACAGAGAGAGAACTGAACTGGGGGAACTCCCCAGTTCAGCATATGGTTCTGCACGGGCTGGGGCCCCGATTCGATCCTTGGTCCCCGGCGCTGCAAAGTGAGCGCTTTACCCACTGAGCCATCCCGGCTTTCCCAGGTTTTCTTTTAGTGTTCTTCCAAGAAACAAACAACGACCCCTCCCCGCCCCAAGTGAAAACACTAGACAAATATAAGGTCTTTACATAAAGCCAGATAATACTATTAACCATTAGCCTGCACTGTATGTAGCCTGCAAGTTTACCCGAAAATATACCCTGTCTAACTTAAGAATGATTCAAAATTCAGAGTTCTGAAACTATGTAAAGAAAGGTCAGAAAAATAAAAGGTAGGAAAAAAAATTACTGGTGGCTTGGCGAATACCTACCGGGAAAGGAAAAACAAAACTCACCCAAGCGCACTTACAATTCTTTCTGGTCTTTTCCCAGTTTGTACAATGTGAAATTGGGGGACTGGAGACTGCCTGTTTTTACATATTTCTCAAGAATGGTCTGCACCATGCGTTACCTGAAATGTAATTTACCTGGCCACTACACATTACATCAGTTCTCTAGCGCCATTTTTTTCTCTTGCCTTGCCACTGCCCATAACGACACACTGAAACCAGCGAAAAAAAGAAAATCACAGTCCACGGAAAAACTCCCAAGTCCCTAAATACTCTATGGTTATTCTCCACCGCCTCCTCGCAAGAGCAGCCTCTTGCATGCTGGGACATGTAGTCATTCAGGGCCTCTACTTCCGTGATGTGGGACAGGAAGCGCAGCCAGAGAACTACATTTCCCAGAAAGTAGTGCGTGCCTCTCTTCCCCATCGCCTGCGTAGGGCTCCACTCCTTCCCGCTCCTCCCTCTCTGGGTTGCGCCGCTCACGCTTTCCTGTTAGTCTGAGCTAGAATTTCACTGGCATCAGCTGATCTCAACTGATAATAGGGGATGCAGCCGGAGAGGAGGAGGAGGAGGAGGGCGGAGATGGAAATGAGGATGGATCCCCCGGTGCCCTGAGGAACAGCCCCCGCCTACACCGGCGCCCCGCCGTCCCCAACGTCCTTTTGCCGCGGCCCAGCTGCTCCGTGGTGGGGTCCCCGAGCCACCGCGGGCGGAGAGGGAAGGGCACGTCCCTGCTCTGGGCGCGCGATAGTCCTGGAGCTCCGGCTGCCCCGAGAGGAGGAGGGGCGGGTGAGGCTGTGGTGGGGGTGGGGTGGCATAAACAATGGATTGGCGCTGGATTTGGGTTGGGGGGAGGCTTCCTTTTTCTTAGACTCTGCTCCTGATCCTGGGGTTGTGGTTGTGTTTCCCTGGAAGAAAGAAGGGTAAGGAATCCCTGGCTGGACAGAGGCGTCGAGGTGGGAGTCCGAGTGGGCAGACTTTGTTTCGCCTGGCGGGCGGGGAGGCGTTCTGAAGGCTGATTTTGTTTTTAATTGTGACAAATTTTGGTTGTTTCCGTCGTGACAGCTGGGTGGGCATGTCTGAAATTAGGGTGTAAATAAGGTCTCTTAGTTCGCCTTCCTTGTTTATCTAAAAATAACATTGACTAGTGTGGGGGAGGAGTACCAACTGTCTGAAAGAAGGGCGTTAGAATGGGGTTCCACACAAGCAGATGAGCCTTTGAAGTGAACTGCTCTCCCAAGATCACAGATCAAAATATTCATCTCCTATAAAAAACCTGTATGCCTTAAAAAAAAAAACATTGTAAAGGCTTAGGGGAGTTAGGGATATGATTGTGAAAAAAGCCCTTTTCCTGCCCCATGTACTATTTTTCCTTTTTTTTTTTTAAGATTTATTGTTTTTGACAGGAGGAGGGCCTAGAGCAGTCTCCATAGTTGTACATAACTATTTTTCTACATTGGTTTTGTTCCACAGGCGGGTGGGGCCTCCCCTGTGGGAGTCACTCCCCCGAGAGCTGGGGGCCCAACTGGGGGCCTCCCACATGAGAAGCACACCCTAGTTCAGCATATGGATCTACACAGACTGGGGCTGGGACTCAATCCTCTGACCCCAGGCTGCAGAGCGAGCACTTAAGCAGCTGAGCCATCCCTGCTTACCCGTTAGTTTTTTTTTTTTCTTTTTTTTAAGATTTATTTTATTGTCTTTGACAGACAGAGACAGATAGAGACAGAGAGGGGGCAGGGCTCAGAGCAGTCTCCATAGTTGCATATTATCAGTTTTCCATAGGGTTTTGTTCCACACAGATGGGCAGGGACCACTCAGGGTGGGGACCAGGCAGGGGCCTCCTGCATGGGAGGCATGCCCCCTCCAGCCAGGGGCTGAACTGGGGGCCTCCTACATGGGAAGCTCCTCCCAGCAAGAGCTGAACTGGGGGCCTCCCTCATGAGAAGCACATCCCATTTCAGCATATGGGTCTGCATGGGCTGGGACCGGGATTCAATCATTCTCCGGGGCTGCAAAGCAAGCACTTAACCTGCTGAGCCATCCGGCTTGCCTCCAAGTTAGTTTTTTGAGTAACAGAGAAAAATTGTTTTAACTCACTTCAGGTCTGGTTTTGCTGTGGGCCATACTGAAGGAATTCTGTCTCCTGTTACCCACACCCCCATATTTTGCAGTTAGAGAAGGGACAGAAGGAAGTACAATAATTGTTTTTTCTTGTTTTTAAGCATAAAATGGTGACCCTTGTTTCCAGGTTGAGTCCTTACTAGGCATCTGTCTAGAGTTGAAACAACTCTTAAGGACTTTGATGGAGCTGAAGTTTATTGTTGTCATCATTACTTTAGCTTTTTACAGGCTTCTTTCTCCACCTCTCCTAATTATGGGGTCCAGGTAGAAGTGTAGAAGGTTGCCCCTCCAAGTACTATTTGCTTAGTGATTTAGATTTTGAATTCAATAATTGAGTGACCAGAGAATTTCAGTGTAGGAAATAAAGCAGCAAATTGTCTTAAAGGTCTTGGGCCTAGAGGTAGTGATTGTTTTCTAAAGGACCCTTGACCATGATTTTGAGAAGAAATTGCTTGGATCAGAATGATCCTAAGTTTTACAAACAAGAAGGAGATCTTTCACAGTTTTGGTATTGTATTTAATCACAATTTTTATTTTTAAGGTGCACTTCTGTTTTTAGGTGAGTGAAATCCTTTTCCTTCCTGTATTCTAGGTGTCTCCTGAAATACTGACTTGAGGTTGGATCATATTAAAAACCTTATGACTACTCTATTTCATTAAAGAGATGTTATCTATGTATGACTTTTTGAAGTTGAATTGAATTATGGTAGCAATATGTAGTATGATGTTCACTTAAAAAGTGGCATTAATCAAATGAATGCTAGCATCACCATGCGACAAGTAGAACAGTCAAAGAAAATGGTGGAAACACGGTTGTCTTTCGAGGAGCGCAAAACCATTTTGAAGTGGTATTTGAAATTTGAAAATGTTGTAGAAGTACAACGACAATGGAGGCGTGAGTATGCAACAGAACCTCCAACACGCCTAACAATTGCACGTATTCGTGATAAGTTTGAGACGTATGGTACCGTGTGTGATGTACACAAGGGAAGATCTGGGAGGCCTCGCACAGCAACAAGTCCTGCTTCTTCTGCTATGGTGTTGGAACAGTTTATAGGCTCGCCAGAGAAGTCTACCAAACAATGTGCACGTGAGACCGGGGTTAGTAGAACAAGTATACGGCGTATTCTTAAAACAGCAAAACGGGTAGTTTTCACCCCAAGGTTATTACATGCACTGAATGAAGATGACCCTGATAGAAGGGTGCAGTACTGTGAGTGGTTCCAAAACATGGTACAAGAGGATGAGGAATTTGTGGGGAAAATGGTTTGGTCTGAGGAAGCACAGTTTAAATTGGATGGAACAGTGAACCGACATAATTGTGTGTACTCTTGGGCTGCAGAAAATCCACATGTGAAAAAAGAAGTTAATTTACCAAGCCTCAATGTCTGGTGTGGACTGTCATTAAGGGGACTAATTGGACCATTCTTTTGTGAAGGTACCATTACTGGTCAAGTATACCTAGACATGCTACGCACATCCATTTTACCAGCAATTCGTACACTTTTTGGGAATGATCGATTTTATTTCCAACAAGATGGTGCTCCAGCGCACTTCCACCAAGATGTGAGAGCTTACCTCGATGAGAATTTGCCAGGACAATGGATAGGACGAAGAGGTGCGGTTGAGTTCCCCCCTCGTTCTCCTGACTTAACACCCCTTGACTTCTACCTATGGGGGACCTTAAAGGATGTGGTGTACCGTAGAAAGCCAGCTACCCTGGCAGTACTTCGCGAAGAAATTGAAATGGCATGTGCAGCAATACAAGTGGACACTTTGGTCAATGTTGCTCAAGCAGTAGTTCACCGTAATCAGAAGTGTCTGGATGCTGATGGTAACCACTTTGAGCACCTTTTGTAATTGCAGAAACCAAACTTGATTTGCATTCACATTTTGTTAATTGGTATATATTGAGTATATAGTGGTATATATTGAGCGTTACAATATTAATAGTTTTATTCCTTAAAATGTTTACACATTTATTTTGGTAACCTCAGTATTTCAACAGATCATTAAGGAAAAATTCTCTCTGGTCCTTGAAGTCAAACAAACTTGTTTCTCATCAAGAGCTGAGACACTCGTATCTCATGACTGGAAGGGACTGCTGCGTTGAAATCCTGTCATCATGGTGGATTTTATCTCCATTTGCCAGAAATGAAGAATTAAAAACGATCTGTTATAGTTCTTCACTGAACCAGTGCATCTGCTGAGCTTCAGGGAGGTACGTGGTGGACATTCCCAGCTTGAGTCAGTGTGACATGAGCCCTGGAATGTGCTGGTTCTAAGACCTGCTCCCTTCCGGCCTCCTGTGGCCCTGTGACTGAGGCCCTACTCTAGTACTGTGTATTATCAAATTCGCTATTATAAAGGAATCTTCTTGCTGAACATGGACTGTGCTCTTAACTCCATCTGAAAGTCTTGCTTCCTCTTTCTAGTTCATGGAAAAATAGCTGGTGGCTTTCAAAACTGAAGCCTAGTGAGAGGAGTATTTCTAAGGTGGACATATTTTACCTGTAAACACCTGCTTATTACTCTAAGAGAACTTAGAAAGCATAGCCAAGTATGATAAAATCATTATCACATGGGTTTTACTCTCATGATGACAGACTGTTCTCCCCCAGCTTTGGATAAAGATAGCATTCCCCAGCTGTTTGCTAACTGGGACCAGAACTTGGCCGATTTCCTTCAGAGGGTGTTAACTGATGGTCAGTGATCTTTGTAGTGGTCAGAGGGCACCACATGTGCTCACTGACCATGCTGTTGTCTTGTACTTCAGTTGTTCATCAGAGCTTTCCCCAGAGGGTGTGAGACCAGGTTGGGGTGGGGTGGGATGGGGTGGCACATGGAGCCACAGCACAGGCTGAGCTACCCTGGCCTGGTCCCTAGTAGGGCAGCTGTGTCAGGTGCCATGCAGTGTGTTGGTGGCAGCTGCTTAACAAACTTGTGTTCTCAGGGTTCCACTCTGGAGGCTGTGGGGTCAGTCCCTGGGGAATCTGCTCTGATGAAAGAAGAGACTAGGTGTTAGTAGTGACCTACAGAAACACTGGGGAATTGTATTCTTTTATGTTACTTGCCTCTTCATTCCCCTGCCCAGCCTTGTCTATGCAATTCCTGTGTCTGTCCTCTACTGTCCTCATTGTGGCCATTGACACTGGTCTTTGTCTCTTCCCTTCTTTGCCCTATCTTCTTTTCATATTTCTTGTCTTTCTCTTTCTTGCACCTGTCCCTTTTGTCCTTACCTTCTTGGATAAGAGGCTTAGAGTGGGGAGGGTTTGGGGAGGAGGGATGTGTATGGTGGTGGCCATAGTTAAACCTGGATATTTGTCCTGATGCCATGCAGGGGCACATCTGAGCATGTGAGGCTGCTTAGCCACATACAAGGCCTGACAATTAAGTTGGTGAACTTAACACCATGACTTTACATTGGCAGTACTGTACAAACAACTTGGTATATCAGTGTCTCACAGCTGTGTTGTGCTAAAATGTAATAATGTCTTGCTGAGTGGCTTTCATTATTTTTGCATGTTTTTGTGTGCTGTCACAAGAATGTCAGAGCTTGTATTAGAGCAGGGGTCTCCAAACTATGGCCCGCGGGCCGGATGCGACCTGTGAGGCCTTCTCATCCGGCCCGTGGAGACCATTTTATCTGAATAAAATAATATTAAATAAATAATTAAAAACAACATCTATGTTTTGAGTCTTTTTTATTTGGACCTCGAGTGTGTAGTCGGCCCCCAAACTGCTGTTTGATAGTTAATGCAGCCCACGGGCTGAAAAGGTTGGAAACCCCTGTATTAGAGTAATGAATAAACATTCAGTTAAACTTGGCAAGAATGGAAGTGAAATCAGGGATATGTTAGTCAGTGTTTATGGGGATAATGCCATGAACAAAATGACAGTGTACAAATGGATTAAACATTTTTCTGAGGGGACAGAAGGCATCCCTGATGAAGAGAGGTAAGGGCGGCTAGTAACAAGCAGAATTGATGAAACATTGCGAAGATTCGTTGAATTGTGCGTCAAAATCATCGGCTGACTGAGAAGCATAGCAGACCAAGAAAGTAAGCATCAATAGAGAAACAGGAAAATCTTAACTGAAAATCTTGGCATGAGGAAGGTCTGTGCAAAAATGGTCCCAAAGGAGCTCACTAATGAACAAAAACAGAGTCTAAGTTTGCCAAGACCTTTTGGAGAGGCAAGATGATGTTTTGGGCCATAGTTTCACTGATGATGAAATGGATATACCAATTCAACCCTGAAACAAACTATCAGAATGCACAATGAGAAGTCAGCCAATTCTCCACTACCAAAAAAGTCTGTCAGTCCAAACAATGTCAAGAGTCAAAACAATGTTCTTACTCTTTTTTGTTATCAGAGGGATTGTTCATTATGAATTTGTACCAACTGGACTGTCAACCAAGTCAACTATTTGGAAGTGCTGAAAAGGCTGCATGAAAAAGTTAGATGAAAAGGACCTGAACTTTTGGCCAACAACTCACAACTCTTGCATCACAACAATGCACCAGTTCACACGGCACTGTCTCTAAGGGAGTTTTTAGCCAATAAACAAATAGCTGTTTGGAACACCTTTCTTACTCACCTGATCTGGCCCCCAATGACTTTTTTCTTTACCCACAGATTAAGGAAATATTAAAAGGAAGATATTTTCATGGCATTCAGAACATCAAGGCTAATATAATGATGGCTCTGATGGTCATTCCAGAAAAAGTTCCAAAATTGCTTTGAAGTGTGGACTAGGTGCTGGTTTTTGTGCATAGCTTCCTAAGGGGAGTGCTTTGAAGGTGTCCATAGTGATATTCATCAATGAGGTATGTAGCCCCTTTTCTAGGATGAGTTCGCAAACTCAATCATCAGTCCTTTGGTAGGTCAGTGATGTGGGTGTCTTTTTTCTGTGGCAGTGAACATCTTTTAGCAATGCTTTCTTTGCCTTCAAAGCCTTTGCTTTGGCTTCAGCTTTGGGAGAGGCAGGGGCTTCCTTCATTGCTTTTAGAGCCATCTTTATGAAAAATAAAAAGCTGTAATAAGTTTTGAAATAAATTATATCCTCCAACTCTGTTCTTTATATGATTCAACATTGCTATTCAGGTACAATGGCACATGAATTTGAAGATCAACTGTCCATTTCTACATACATACAAACAAAACTGGTTGAAATGTTGATAGAAAGTTCATTAAATCTATAGATATAGGGAGTGTTACAGTCAAAACAATATTGTCTTTTAATCCAAAAACACAGTATATCTTTCCATTTATTTACTTCCTCTTTAATTTCTTTCAATAGTGGTTTTTAAAAAAATTTTTATTGGGGAAGCTGGGATGGCTCAGTGGGTTAAGCGCTTGCTTTGCAGCCTTGAGGACTGAGGATCGAATCCTGGCCCTGGCCCTCGTGGACCCATACGCTGAACTGGGGTGTGCTTCCCATATGGGAGGCCACCAATTTGGTTATTGGACCCTAGCTTGAGGGGGCGTGCGTCCCATGTGGGAGACCCCCAGCCCAGTTCCTGCTCTGCGTGGCGCCCACCCACCTATGTGGAATGAAACCATGTTGAAAAACTGATGATTCACAATTATGGAGACTGCTCTGGGCCCCCTTCTCTGTCTGTGTCTGTCTCCATTTCTCTCTGTCAAAAACAATAAAATCTTAAAAAAAAAAGTTTTTTTTATTAAACTATACCTGGCATACATTATATTGGTATCAGGTGTACAACATAGTAATTCTACATGTATATACCTTAGAATGTAATCACAATAAGTCTAGTGACCATCTGTCACCATACAAAATTTTTACAATAATAATGTGTTCCTTTTATGTGATATGGCTCATGTGTCAAATAGGCCATCCAACTGAAACCACAAAATATATTGGTAAAATACTGGCATCAAGAAGAAGATAAGGAATTATCAGACCACAATCTAGCTGATGTAGAACTATGTCAGTTTTACTCTAGGACATGTACTTTAGGTCAGGGGTCTCCAACCCTTTTGACACCAGGGACTGGTTTCATGGAAGACAATTTTTTCATAGCTAGGGGGATGGGTGGAGGATGGTTGCATGATGATTCAAGCACATTACATTTATCGTGTACTTTATTACATTTTAATATATAATGAAATAATTCTATAACTGACCATGATGAAGAATCAGTGGGAGCCCTGAGCTTATGTTCCAGTAGCTAGACATTCCCATCTGGGGATGATGGGAGACAGTGACACCTAAAGTGTGTTGCTTATGCCCACTCGACTCCATAATCCTGTTTGGGTTGCTGTCACTGCAGAAAACTGCTTCACAGAGATAGGATGTTGGAAATGGAAGCAGGCTTTTCAGTTCGTCTGTGGCAATCTCATTATATTCTGCCTTGACTTTAATATAGATGTATAGATTTGAAGTTGTCTCAAACACACTGTTAAGGCCACCATCATATGCAATCTCAAGCAGTTGATCCTCTTCTAGCACGGACAAAGTTGATTTACTTGTCTTATTCACAAATGTGTTATGGATCCATTCCTTCCCAGCTTAGGTGTCTTTTTTTTTTTTAATATGTTTTGTTTTTTTGTTTTTTTGTTGACAGAGAGAGAGATACAGAGACAGAGAAAGAGAGAGAACTGAACTGGGGGAACTCCCAGTTCAGCATATGGTTCTGCATGGGCTGGGGCCGGGATTTGGTCCCCGGCGCTGCAAAGTGAGTGCTTAAGCCACTGAGCCATCCCGGCTTCCCCTTAGGTGTCTTTTGTGGTTGGGAAGTAATGCTGAAACTCTTCAAAGGTGAGATAGGTGATTATGCACCAACTGGGAGAAAGAAGGCTGTGGTTCAGTCACTTTTAAAATCTGTTAATGTGGGGAAGCCGGGATGGCTCAGTGGGTTAAGCGCTCACTTTGCAGCGCTGGGGACCGGGGATCGAATCCCGGCCCCGGCCCGTGCGGTACCATATGCTGAACTGGGAGCTCCACCAGTTTAGTTCTCTCTCTGTCTCTGTATCTCTCTCTCTCCCTGTCAAAAAAAAAAAAATAAATAAATATATATTTAAAATCTGTTAATGTTTAAAACGTTAAAAATCCCAACATTCACACATTGCTCCCATGATTTCATTTTGGCTTTGAATGCAGCCACTTTTATCTGCTGACCTGAACATAATTCTCCCCTGAAGTGACAGATTGAGTTCATTGAGCAGGTTAAATATGTCACACAAGTAAACAAGGTTTGTGACCCATTCTGTGTCACTGAAATATGCTGCCAGTGGTGACTTTTATTCCTAAAAGAAATCTCTGTAGTAGCTCTCATAACTCAAAAACTCTGGTGGTCAGTGATCTAACTTTAAAAGCCATCTCACTTCCGTATATAAGAAGACTGTGCTCTGTGTCCTTCTCTTCACAGAGCTGTTCCAACTGACATGAGTTAAGGACATGTACTTTAATTGGGTTGAACTTTTCATCACATGCTGCAAAACATTAAAGTCAGTTGAAATTTTTCGGTTAGTCAGCATTTCTTTATGGATGACAGTGCGTAGACTCACATTCAGAAGTGACCTCTGACTTCAGTAATGAAACCAGAAAGCTGTCCAGTCATGGCAGCCATTCCATCCGTGCATATACCAACACAAAGTGACCAGTTGAGTTGTCCTGATATGTAATCACTCAAAGAGTTGAATAGTTCTGCACCTGTGGTGTTGGTTGGCAACAAAAGTACACATAACATATCCTCATGTACGTGCTCCTGAAAAATGTACTGCACAAAAACAAGCATTGTTGCCTTATTGTCAGCATCGGTAGACTTGTCAACCTGGATTGTGTACCACGGTAGCTCATTAATCCTCTGTAATATTTGTGCCTCAGTATCCTCTGCTATTTCATCAATTCATCTAGTTATAGTGCTAGCCAAAAGATAAACACATGCCACCTTTAGAACTTCAGCCTCTCCTAAAAGTTCACAACAAATGTCCACAGCAGCAGGCAGGATCAACTCTTCACAACAGTAAAGGGCTTCTTAGCTTTAGCAGTGAGGTTAGCCACTAAGAATGATGCTCTCTCAGTGCAGACACATTTGATGAAGTGGTGGCCTTCACTAATTGCTTGTGTTCATGTTTTGTTTTTGTTTTTTTCTTTTGAAAAAACTCCAAAGGCTTGTCTTTTAATGTAGGGTGCTTGGTCTGCATGTTTGAAAGCAGTTTTGAAGGTTTGATGGCTTTGTTGGATAGCCAGTCGCCACATATACAAAGCAGGCTTGAAGAATATAAATCACCTGTTGCAGTGAACTTGTAATTTATTTATTTATTTATTTGAACCTGTAATTTAAGTAGGACTTTTGGGATTTTCTTTTAAATGCAGCTTTCTTTTTGTTTGTGGTCTTAGAATCTTCTGCCATCTCATTGGGTCTTTCCCCCCCCTTTTTTTTTTTTTATATCTTTTTATATTTATAGAGAGTAATTATTTTATCTTCAGTGCATATTTATTTCTATTTTACTTTTGACAGAGAGAGAGACAGAGACAGAGACAGCTAGAGAACCGAACTGTGGGAACTCCCCAGTTCAGCATGTGGGTCCTGCCTGGGCCGGAGCTGGGATTCGATCCTCGGTCCTCGTGGCCTCAAAGCGAGCGCTCAACCCGCTGAGCCGTCCCGGCTTTCCCCTCTTTCCCCCTTTTTAAAGAAGCTTTCCAGTGACATTTGCTTTTTACTCATTTTGGCTAAAGTTAGCTGTGGGCTTACCAAAACTCTGACTGAGAGTGCACAGTGCAGGAAAGAGGCACAGATGGAAGTGATGAATAAAATAATGGGTAGGCCATGCGTGAACTAAAACAAATGTCAGATTCTGACTGAAAGCCTCCACCAGATGCAACTTAATTGTCACTTGCCATTCACTGATAGGGTTTTGATATGCCTCTGTGAGTAATTGATTCATTATGGTCTCTGTGCAGTCAAATCTCTCACTAATGATAATCTATATTTGCCATTATCAAATGCTACAGCTGATCTGACAGGAGGCAGAGCTTAAGAGACAATATGAGTGATGAGGAGTGGCTATAAATACAAATGAAGCTTTGATCACTGGCCTGCTGCTACTCACCTCCTGCTGTTCACCCATGTACCAGTCCGTGGCCTCAGGTTGGGGACCCCTGCTATATGTGGCAATGTAAGCTTGGTTTTTCTAGGCCTCATGGGGCAAGTGGGACAGAAGACAAGCACGGTGGAAGAGTTAAGCCTAAAACTGGGACCACAAAGAGCTAACGTTTTCAGTGTAAGAATGAAATGCAAGTAAAAATATCTTAAGAGTTAGAAAAAAGTTGTCTTGGAAGGGGTAGATTTTTGGGAGCTGTAGAGGGGACATTGGATCCATAAAACAGCCATCCCAGGGATATGTAACCCAAATACACATTTCCTGGTGTTTAGAAACAAATCCCGAACAACGCCTGTAGTTTAAAGTCCCCCTGGCAGAAGCCAAAGCAAATCCTCTCTGGAGGAATTATCCTTTATCCTAGGCCTCAAAAAATTCCCAGAAATAATTTTCTAAGGAAAATACAGCTCATTTAAAAAAACAAGCACACAAAAAATGAGAATGAGTAAACACAACAACAGAAACAGTTCTGACAATTCCAGTTATCTGTTAAAAGATATAAAAATTAATTTTTTCATTATCACTGAAATTTCAAAGAAAATTTCAAGAATACAAGCATGTTTAAATGAAGTCTTCCTCACCTTACTTATATTCCTTGGAGGCAATAATTTTCCACAGTTTCCAGAGTAACTGTAACTTTTAAAAACTATACTTTGAAATAGGCAGTTTTGGCTTTAAAAGGGATTGAATATTTTGTTCCCAGGATATGTTAATACCCTCATTTTATAATTAGGAGTGTAGAGGAAATGATTAGGGCTACAAACACTATAGTGGCAGTCTTAGGAACAAAATCCTCTAGAGAAATTTATGGCAGTCTTGCCAGTTTGAAGAACCTAACTTAAAACCTGCTCCCTTTTTTTTTTTATTTTATTGTTTTTGACAGAGAGAGAGAGAGAGAGACAGAGACAGAGAGAGAACCGAACTGGGGGAATTCCCCAGTTCAGCACATGGGTCTGCACAGGCCGGGGCCGGGATTCAATCCTTGGTCCCCGGTGCTGCAAAGTGAGCGCTTAACCCACTGAGCCATCCCGGCTTCCCCAAAACCTGTTCACTTTCTAAAGTCCCTCCTTTCCTTTTCCCATTTAAAACTAAAGTTTTAAAGCTTAGTTCTTAATAGCTTTGTGATGAGGCATAGGACAAAATTCTCAGTCATGTTGTTCAGTTAGCCCAGGGGTCTCCAAACTTTTCAGCCCGCAGGCCGCATTAACTATCAAACAGCAGTTTGAGGACCGACTACACACTCGAGGTCCAAGTAAAAATCAAAACATAGATGTTATTTTAAATTATGTATTTCATATTATTTTATTCAGATAAAAAGGTCTCCACGGGCCAGATGAGAGGGCCTTGCGGGCTGCATCCGGCCTGCGGGCCGTAGTTTGGAGACCCCTGAGTTAGTCCAATGATTGGCTATCTGCCCAATCTTGAAAACACAATGTTCAGTAATATAACCCTCATACGTGGTTCACTTAAGGTGACCAGATTTTAACATTGGTAAAGCGGGACACCATTGACCGGGGGGGAGGGGGTTCTTGATTAAAAATTTGGTCTATCTCCCGCCGTTCCCTAGCTTGTTGTGCATTCTTTCCAAAAATCGGGACTTTTTACAAATGCTGCAGGACAAACTGTTAAAAATCGGGACTGTCTCACCAAAAGTGGGATGTCTGGTCACCTTACCCATTATGTAAATTTTGTTTTTAGCCTTAGTATAATTATGTCTCTTGAAACATAAGGTAAAAGAATATGTGACTAAATCGCTTCTTTTCCTACCTTTGCCAATAATTTGCTGAGTGACTTTAGCAAGTCATTTTATCTTATCCTTCTTTCCTGGGTTAACAGTTTATCCAGATAAAAATCATAGAATGTTAGAACTGGCAGACTTCATAACTTACACAGTACATAATTTCTTCATTTCATGGAGGAGTTGAATGACTTACCCAAGAGCTTTCTAGAACAAATTTCCAGTGTTTGGCATTTCAGACCAGTACCGTACTCTTTTCATTACATCAGGCTTTCTTTTAGTGTTCTGCCAAGAAACAAACAATGACCTCCTCCCCCCTCCAAGTGAAAACACTAGACAAATATAAGGCCTTTACATAAAGTCAGATACCATTAACCATTAGCCTGCAAGCTTATCTGAAAATATACCCTAACTTAAGAATGATTCAAAATTCAGAAGTTATGAAACTAAGGAAATGTCAGAAAAATACAAGGTAGAAAATATACTGTGGGTTGGCGAATGAATACCTACCAGGAAAGGAAAAAACAAAACTCACCCAAGAACACTTACAATTCTTTCTGGTCTTTTCCCAGTTTATACAATGTGAAATTGGGGAACTGGAGACTGCCTGTTTTTACATACTTCTGAAGAACGATGTGCAGCATGGGGGAAATGTAATTTACCTGGCCTACACTACACATTGATTACATCAGTTCTCTAACTTAGCGCAAGTTCTCCAGCCACTACCCAAAACAACGCGCTGAAACCTGCGAGAACCACAGTGGATGGAAAAACTCCAAGTCCCTAAATGCTCTATGGTTATACTCCACCGCCTCCTGGGACTTGTAGTCATCCAAGGCCTCTACGTCCGGGATGTCGGAAAGGAAGCGCCGCCAGAGAACTACATTTCCCAGGAAGCAGTGCGTGCCCTTCTTCCCTTTCTCCGGCGTCGGGCTTCACTTCCCGCCCCTCCCTCCCTGGGCTGCACCGCTCACACCTTCCTGTTAGTCCGAGCTAGGAGAAGTTCACTGGCATCAGCTGATCCCAACTGACAACTAGGGAGGAGGAAGCCCGGGTGGCAGCCGAAGAGGAGGAGGAGGAGCAGGGCGGAGATGGAAATGAGGATGGATCCCCCGGTGCCCTGAGGAACAGCCCCCGCCTACACCGGCGCCCGCGGTCCTCCGACGCCGCTTGCCGCGGCCGAGCTGCTCCGTGGTGGGGTCCCCGAGCCACCGCGGGCGGAGAGGGAAGGGCACGTCCCTGCTCTGGGCGCGCGATAGTCCTGGAGCTCTGGCTGCCCCGAGAGGAGGAGGGGCGGGTGAGGCTGTGGTGGGGGTGGGGTGGCATAAACAATGGATTGGGCTCTGGCCTCTGCCAGCGTGGGGGTGGATTTTGGGGGGCCTTCTTTGTTCTTAGACTTTGCTCCTGACCCTCGGGTTATGGTAGTGTGCCCCGGGAGGAAGGAAGGGTAAAGAATCCCTGGCTGGAGAGAGGCGTCGGGGTGGGAGTCCGAATGGGCAGGTTGTTTGCTTGGCCTGGAGGGCGGCGAAGTGTTCTTTTGAAGGCTGATTTTATATTTTTCTCAATTGTGAGAAATTTTGATTTTTTGTTTCCGTTGTGAGAGCTGGTTGGGCACGTCAGAGGTTAGGGTGTAAATGAGGTCTCGGTAGTCAGTCCCTTGTCTTCCTTGTTTATCTAAAAATAAGATTGATAGATTGATTACTGTGGGGGAGGAGTAGAGAATATTTGAAAGGACTTTGCATTTCGTTGAGTCGTTAGAATGGAGTTCAAGGCTAAGAGGAGTTAGGGATGTAATTGTGACAAAAGTCCTATTCCTGCCCCAGTTATCATTTTTTCTTTATTTTTTTTTAAAGTTATTTTTAAGTATTTTTAAGTTAGTATTTGAGTAGCAGAGAAATTGGTTTAACTCACTTCAGGTCTGGCTTTGCTGTGAGCCACAGTGGAGGAATTCTGTCTCCTGTGTGCCCCCACCCCTCCTTTCTTTCTTTTTTTGCAATTAGGGACAAAAGGAAGTACAGTAATTGTTTTTTATTGTTTTTAAGGATGAAGTAGTGACTTTGTTTCTAGGTTTAGAGTCCTTAATAGGCATCTGTCTAGAATTGAAACAACTTAAGGACTTTGATGGAGCTAAAGTTTATTGTTATCATCATTTCTTTTTACAGGCTTCTTTCTCCACCTCTCCAAGTGGGTGGTGCAGGTGGGGGTGCAGAAGATTGCCCCTCCCAGTACTGTTTGCTTAGTGATTTAGATTTTGAATTCAATAAATGAGTGATCAGAGAATTTCAGTGTAGGAAAGAGAGCAGTGAAGTGTCCTAAAGTCCTTGGGCCTAGAGGCAGTGATTGTTTTCAAAAGGACCCTTGACCATGATTTTGAGAAGAAATTGCTAGAATCAGAATGAGCCAGTGTAAGTTTTACAAGCAAGAGTGAGATTTCTCACAGTTTTGGTGTTGCATTTAATCACAATTTTTTTTAAGGTGCACTTTAGTTTTTAGATGAGTGAAATCCTTTTCCTTCCTGTATTCTAGGTGTCTTCTGAAATACTGACTTGAGGTTGGATCATATTGAAATGCTGTGACCACCGCTTCATTACCAAAACCTTGTGCTTGAGGCCCAGCTGATGAGCCCACCTCAGTGAAATCATCAGATCTCTCTCAGATAGCCATAAAAGCCCCTTTCAAGTTAATTTTGACTACATACCTGCACTTTATGGAAGTTGAAACCATCAAACCCAGTCAACATTGCTGCTGATACAGGAGCCTTGGAGACAGAAATTTTTAATTCTAGCATTTGTGAATGTGTGAAGAATTCTATTAGGACACTGAAGTTTTTTTTACTTTAGTTTTTGTTTTTTAAGGTGTGTAGAGCCCTGTGGTACTTCTGTGCATCTTCAGACTCAAAGCCTTTGTCATCACTCCTGGGGAAAGCCCAGTGACTTATATCGTGGGTGATTTCCTTTCCCATCTGAGTATGAGTGTCCAGACTTCCCCAGTAGAGAAGGGCCTGAGTCCGGGGCTGATGTGCCAGGAAAGTTATGCATGTAGTGGGACTGATGAAGCTGTCTTTGAGTGTGATGAGTGCTGCAGTCTGCAGTGTCTCCGCTGTGAGGAGGAGCTCCATCGGCAGGAGCGCCTGAGAAACCATGAGCGGATAAGACTCAAACCTGGCCACATCCCTTACTGTGACCCCTGCAAGGGCCCCAGTGGGCATTCGCCTGGTGTTAGGCAGAGGGCAGCTGTGAGGTGCCAGACCTGTAAAATCAACTTGTGCCTGGAGTGCCAGAAGAGGACTCATTCTGGGGGTAACAAAAGGAGACACCCTGTTACTGCGTACCATGTCACCAGGGTCCAGGAGTTACTAGAGGAAGAAGAGATGGATGAGGAGACCAAAAGGAAGAAAATGACTGAGAAGGTTGTGAGTTTCCTCCTGGTAGACGAAAATGAAGAAGTTCAGGTAAGCATGTGGGTATGGTGGGATTTCTGTGGTAGTGGAGCTCAAAGGTAGCTCTGTAAAGGAAAGTTGAGGAGGACTTCACATTTAATCATTAAAAGGCAAGACCCCCTGAAAGCTTAAATTGCAGAGTCAGATTTAGTTACTTCCCATCTGTGTGACTTTGGACTGAATTACTTTAACTCTTTGAGCCTTAGTGTTCTCATGTATAAATTGGGAACACTGCCTACTTTATTGGGTTGTTGTGAAGATGAAATGGCACAGTCTTTGTATAGCCTGTTGCATAATAAATGCTCAGTATATGGTTGCTGCTGTTACTAGGATTGTTATTGGGAACTGATTTAGAACAGCTTTCTGAATGAGCGCTTTGGCAAGTTGTGAATACCGTAAATGTGAATGGGAAGGGATTGTGTGTGTGCAGGGAAAGAAATAGTGACAGTGGGTGCTATGGGTGTGCTACGCAGTAAGTCATCAACTGTCTCAATTTAGAGAGGTAGGTCTTTCAAAAGTGGCACTTAAACTCAGTATTCTCTCCAAATAGCCTCTTCTTTTCATGTTTAGGCTTCTGATCAGTAAAAGCCAGTGAGGAGGGCACCTGGGATTACAGGACTAGAGAACATCTGATTTGATTCCAAGATGGAGAAGAGGGTAGGTAGTGTGTGATAGGAGCAAGTTGGGGAAAGGGTAGTATAATGCTTATACTTTCCTGTGCTTTTGAGTGAAGACTGCTTGAATTCACATTCTGGCTGTACCACTCACTGGCTTTATAACCATGAGCAAGTTATTTAAGCTCTGTGCCTCAGTTTCACTTCTACTTCATAGTAGTAGTTGGAGACAAAGAGAATAGGAATGGAAAGGATTTATCACAGGGCCTGGCACATAGTGTCCAATACTAACCTGTTGTTTTTGTCAGTATCATGGAGTATTTGTAGTACACTAACTCAGTTTTAGCAGTGATAACTCCCCCAAGTCTCCAGATTGGAGGAGTCCCTATGTAAGTTAAGCGTTTGAAAACTTTCCAATTACCCTCTAAATATTTTTCATCTCTTTCTGTTTTCTTCTTGGATAAGCTTAGGTACATCATGATTTTTATGTACAATAGTTGTCCCCCACTTTTCCGCAGGGGATATGGTTCAAGACTCCCAGTGGATGTCTGAAACTATGGATAGTACTGAACCCTATATATACCATTATTTTCCTATACATATGTATATATACCTATTATAAAGTTTAAGTTATAAATTAGGCCCAGTAAGGGATTAACAACAATAGCTAATAATAAAATAGGACAGTTATAACAATATATTGCAATAAGAGTTATGCGAATGTGGTTTCTGTCAAAATATCTTATTGTATTGTATATGCAATGTGCGTATGCTGGACAAAGGGATGTTCCTGTTTGGGCAGGATGGAGTGCGACGGTGCGAGATTTTCATCATGCTACTCAGAACAGTGCACAGTTTCAATATGATGAATTGTTTATTTCTGGAATTTTTCATGTAATATTTTCAGATCATGGTCAGTGATGGGTTATTGAAACTGTGGAAAGCAAAACCGTGGATAAAGAGTCACTTCCATTGTCAGCTCAGTACTTGGCTAACACTTCTTTATTAGTTGAGAGCAACTAACAGAGTGATGAAAGAGTGACCCAGATCCCATTCTGCTTCCCTTTGTTAGCAAAAATGTCTTCATTATGAATTATGCTCTAATTGGGTGAGCAATATGCTCTACAGACTAAATAGTTTATAAAAGGAGCACTTGGTTTTGGATGATTCTTGTTGGTTCTGCAATCTTATTTAGGATTGCTATCACTTTCATAAAGTGAGAGGAAGATTTGGGATGAACCAGTAATCATGGATATTGTGTTGGCACAAAAAATAATACTTTTGGAGGGGAGGAGGATGTGTATTGTTTTCTTTTTGTGGGATTGATACATATTTGTTAGAGAATTACAGAAAAATATAAGGAAATGTAATGAAGAAGACAAATCCAACTACTCAGCGATGATATTTGTCCATTTTTTTCCTTGTAAGTGTGTTACTGTGTATATAATTGAGTTACTTGTAAAGATTTCTCCCTTCATAAATTTTGACCACTCTACAGGAAATAACAGTTTATTAATCACAAGTAACATTCGTTGAGACTAATGATAGGACATAGAATTTTAGGTGGTGGTTCGTTTTTATATAGTCATAAGTGGAAAAATATACATTTTTTTTTTTAAAGGTTTATTTTTATTGTTTTTTGGCAGACAGAGGGTGAGGGCCCAGAGCAGTCTCCATAGTTGACAGCATTAGTTTTCCATATAGTTTCACTCCATAGGTGGGCACGGGGCTGTGCAGGGCAGGAACTGGGCCAGGAGTCTCTCGCATAGGCCCTGGCAAGAACTGAACTACGGGCGCACGCACCCCAGTTCAGCATACGGGTCCGCCTGGGTGGAGCTGGGATTCGATCCTCGGTCTCCAGGGCTGCAAAGCAAGCGCTTAACCTGCTGAGCCATCTCAACTTCCCTGTATGTATTTTTAAATATTTTGAGATGCTATCTGGTTCAGTTTCCTAATGCGAATGTCCAAAACAATTAGATGACTGATTACAAACTAGATTATAAATTTAGCTACATGGTAAACTCCTGGAGAGCAGGACCATGTCTTATGCCCTGTATCAGTTACAATGATAGACATGTTGTCATTGCATAAATATTTGTTGATTTGAATGGAGAGGCCACATCTCAACTTCAGTTTTTTTTTGTTTTGTTTTTTTAAAGATTTATTTATTGTTTTTGACACAGAGAGAGAGAGATACAGTCAGAGACAGAGAGAAGGGGGAGGGCCCAGAACAGTCTCCATAGTTGCACATCATTGGTTTTTCCACATAGTTTCATTCCACAGGTGGGTGGGGCTGCACAGGGCAGGAACTGGGCCGGGGGTCTCGCCCTGGTGAGAACTGAACTGGGCGCACTCCCCAGTTC
>PVKE010023721.1:0-24399 GCA_004027555.1 Craseonycteris thonglongyai | reverse complement strand
AAAAAAAAAAAAAAAAAAAAAAAAAAAGATTTAATTTATTGAGAGACAGAAATAAGGGAAGGCCCAGAAAAGTTCCATAGTTGTACATCATTAGTTGTGACATAGTTTCATTCCACACAGGTGGATGTGGGGTGGCATGGAGCAGAAACCAAATCAGGGGCCTTCTACATGGGAGGTGAGTACCTTCACTTCTGGGCCATCCTGGAGGTTACCAGTCATATCACAGTTCAGCATATGGGTTTGCATGGGCCAGGGCTAGGAATCGAAAACTTGGAGCTCACGATTGAGAGGCAAGCTCTTGACCACTGAGCTATCCTGCATCCCCTTGTATCCTTAGCTACATCTGAGCATCTGTCCCCTGGAGGACTTAAATGACCCACATATGTTTATAGATGTACATGTAAATACCTGTTAATTTAAAGTAGATTAATACATTATTGAAACTCTTTTTATCTACTACTAGTTTGACTAATGCTGAAAAAGACACAAACATTTTGTCATTAAATCTGTTCTACTTAGTATTCTGGGGGCTTTCCAATAATAAAAGATTGGATTTTTGTGTAGAATTTGTTATAAGAACTTTAGTGTAAAAGCCAGTTTCACTAGTCCACCTTTTTTATAGGGTTTGGTATAGGATTTGGCTTAATTGTCTCATCTAAATTGTTTAATGGTTAAAAGATCAGACAATGTTTTATAGAAGCTGTCCTCACATCTGAGGTGCCTTCATGTCATTCATATAAATAAAATGTTAGTGCAGTATATATCTTTACTATGTGATTCCTTTTTTATTGAATTGATAGCATTATCTTTATGTTAGGAGATAATTATAATTAAGGTAACACAAATCAAGTATACATTTACAAATACCGAGCGATCTTTGGTAAGCAGAACTTTAATAGAGGATTTCCTTGACGCTTTATGCAGCCTTCAGAAATTTCCAGCCCTTATTTGATTAAAATCTTGACTCATTCTCAGAGTGTTGACAAATGAAATTGGGGGAGACTGTCAGTAATTATTCACTTATTTCAGCAAAGAGAATTGAAGTCAATTAGAAGGACAGTTGATTACTCATGATTACTCATGTAGAACTTACTTTTTTCCACATATTTTGTCACAAAAGCAGAAACATTTAATTAATACATTCTGTACAAAAAAGTCCAGTTGGAATAAAATGGGCAGCACTTACACTTTACTGTATAAATTTATTTTATAGTGTTCAAGGCTCATTGAACATTTAAAATATTTACCACCAACATCTATGAATATTATTGTAAAAATTACTGCTAATATACTTGTTGGCTCCCCATGTGGCTATATAACATATAGAAATGACCTACACACTAAAAAATAAACTTACCAAAAGGAATATTTTCTATTACTCAATGCACTAGAAAAGATTATCATTTAAAAATTTCCATTTTACATTTTTAAATTAATTGAAATACAATTTGACAATGGAAGTTTTGTTTAAAAAGACATGTCAATATGGTTCATAATAGCAATCTGATATTTTTCTGACTATGAAACAAAAATTTCCTGGCCTTCCTTCAAAACAATTCTTCCTATAAATATGAAATGATACTGCAATTATTTCTCCATATTACTACCATCCCACAATTACATTAAATGAAAACACCACTGCTTTATAGGAAAGTACCATGAAAATAAAATAGTTTGACTCTACACTTGACCTTAGCTAAAAAGCCAAGAAGCGATTCTTTTGACTTAAATGGGGTTCCCATCACAAATGAATTGCCCCAAGAGTAAGTAACAAATTATTCATTCACTTTTCCCTTTGCCAAGTTTAATGGAAGCTTTTATACACCCCAGATCATTTAAGACTAATTTATGATGATGAAAGAAAGCACATTGTATTTGAACATAAATGACCACAAACAACAAGTCATTCTATGGGAAGTAACTAAGGAATTAAAAAAAGAGGTGATATAAAAGGGCAGGAACAATACTATTTTCTAATTAATCTTTGCTCAAATTGATTGGCAAATGCTTTCACAATATTAGATTGTTTTTCCCTCCAGGAAAAATGGTACTAACTCATCATTTCAGTGTAGGCAACTTGCTTCACCATTTGTCTATTTTATCTTCCCCTAAAGTAGCTTTATTAAAGGCAATCTAGTTAACTATGTCTCAGGGTCCGACACTAAAATTAGTGGGTCAGGGTAGATTAAAACAAAAACAGAAACTGCTATGACAAGAAGTTTTGTCTACGGTATTCAAATTCAAAACCCATGTGAAATAAATTGGTCCACTAATCTCCAAAGTTCCTCAAGTTGGGAGTTTCTGGGCAGACTGACCAGATATACCATCTTAATGGCACAGAAAACAACAGCACTGTCCTCTTTCAAACAGTATATATTGGTCAGCCTAGTTCTGGACCAAGACAGCTCAAAAGTCTCTTCTCAACTCTAAGAAGCAATATAGGAAATCACCACCAATACTGTGAACCAATAAGATAAGAGAAAAAAGATCACAGAGGGAATTTAAACAGGAAACTATTTCTTATTCTTCACAGACTCTTGTTATAGAACTGGATATTGATGTTTATGTTCTTTTACCTTATCCCTAAGTCATACAAATATTAATTAGTGCCATTTCTCCTGAGAAGGAAAATTAATTGTTGGGGAAGATGACCAAAAATATCCCCTCACATCCTAAATATATTTACTGGGAACATACTTATGAAACAAACTTGTTATGGACTGTTTTTGTTCTTTTAAAATTCATACGTTAAAATGTTAACCCTCAATTCAATATCAGGAGGTGAAGCTTCTGAGAAGTAATAACGTTATGAGGATGTAACCCTCATGAAAAGAATCAACAACCGTATAAGAAGAAACAAGATAGCTTGCTCTGTGTATATGAGAACACAATGAGAAGACAACTATCTACACACCAGGAAGAGAACTCACACCACACACCTTGATCTTGGGCTTTCTAGTCCCCAGATTGTGAGAAACAGATATCTGTTGGTTAAGTGATACAGCCTATGGTAATTGTATATACTGTAATAGCTGTGTCAACTAAGAAAGCACTATTCAAGATTACCAAAGTAAACCAGTAACAATACTGACTGAGATACATGCTCCTGTGGGTACTGTATTCTGCAGACAGAGACTAGCAACACTCATTAAACATAATAGAAAGAGTAATGCATGTATATATTATATGTGCTATGAAGAAAAAAGGAAAGAAAACATGTAAGGTTAGAATAAATTGGGAGGTCAGAAAGCATGAGGTGGAGGGTTGCAGCATTTAATAGAGTCAGGATAGACCTCAATGAAGTAAAATCTGAGCACACTTTAAAGATGAGAGCAAGTCAAAGCAAGCATACTGAAAAGCGAAAGGGGCATTACAGTCCAAGCATTTAATGGCACAATGGCAAAGAGTTCAGTGTGACAGGAGAGAGCAGGTCTGAGAAGTTACTTAGAAACAAATAACATTGTGCCTTGTAGCAACAGTATGGTCCTTCATTTTATTTTAAAATAAATGGAGAGAAATTGCCATGTTTTACGAAGAGGAATTTTCTTTTTTCTGATTAAATAGTGTAGATGGTTAAGAGCAATATAGCTTTGGGATCAAGCAGCTCTATGGCTTATGTTGTATATTCAGTGTCAAGTTTCTGAAGTCTTGTGTTTCATCCATCAGATAAATATAGTAGTATGAACACCACATAGAATTACTTGTGAATATAAAGGAAATAATGCTTCCAAATAACTTAGTATTATAACTAGTATATTGTAACTGCTCAATAAAGACTCCCGTACTTTGCTACATTTAACACTAAACTGTTTTTCAAAAAATGAGTACCAATGATACCAGAATCATAAAACTCCTTTCCAACATCTCTCTTCAGATTGATTCATCTATCAACCAAGCAATCTCAACTATGTACAGATTATTCTAGGCACTGAAGGTATGTATACACCGAATTTAAAATGCAGTCTTTTATATTAAAAGAGTATGATTTAGGCAAAGAATATAAAACCTACATATAAAAACATGATTGTATGCTACAGTATTCAAGATTAAAAAAAAATATATGAATAAATACACAAACTAATCTTAAATTCATTATACAGAGTAAAAGAATCCAAAACCACACAAAAAGAATACATACTGTGTGATTCTATTTATGCAAAATGAAGATAAATCTATAGTGACAATATGCAGATAAGTGGTTTCCTGGGCCCAGGGCAAGAAAAATGAATGCACTACACAAAGAAGTACAAATAATCTTTTGGAAATAATGCAAATGCTCTGTCTCTTGATGACAATGTGGTTTCACAAGAGTACAGAACTGTAAAAAGTCATCGAATTGTACTCCTTAAACGTGTCATTCATTATAAATTGTTCCTTCATAAAATTTGTCATCAAAAAAAAAAAAAGTAGTAACAGTTGATCACAATGGTTGGATGATCAGGCAAGAGTTCACCTTTTACCAGTTTTGACTAGAAAGTTATTGAACATGTTTAGTTCAGATTGAATAAGATCATAGAATTTCCACATATTACTTGATTTGTATTAGGTTTAGAAGAAATTGAAGCTTGAAGATGAAGTACTCCTATTAAATTGATTAGTCTTGGTCTCATTCAAAGGGCAGTCACTTTATGTCACTCTATTTCTCATTAAAGGATGTTTTCACTTTAAGCTTACTTTCTTTTTCTATACAAGTGCATTTCCTTTTGAAACTGGTCCTGACAGAGATTGGACAACTTTCTTGTTGCTTTTGATATGAAGATTTTAATTAGAGTTTCATTGTTTAAATACAGGAAATTATGGCTTCTATCTAGAACTCTTTTCAAATGATGCATTCTGATTCCTAAAAGGACAGACTTCTTAAAGATTTTTTAAAAAAGTGATCCTATAGTATTGTTGGTTTCCATGAATTAAAACACGTTTTATAAAATGGCCACTAAAGAAATGCATATTCATATATGTTCCTAGACTGTGAGAAAAGAAATAAAGGAATGTTATATTCTTTCCGTGATTCAATTTTGATATAATGTTCTATAGAACTATCATTAAATTGTTTCAAAACCTAAATTCCTACTAATTAAAAAATTTTACCATTCTTATAAAATGAATTGTTTACTCTTAAAAAACACATATATTATGTTCTTCAGAAATGCATTGAAAGTATATTTAAATAATCAAAAATATATTTTATATTATTGATGGAGGATATTAAAAATAAAATATCATTTTATAAATTCTTTAGTTTTCATTTACTAGGAAAATTAAAATATCTCTATGAGAGCTTCCTCTGCTGCATATTAAATGCCTAAGGAGTCATACTGAATTTCAAATAAAGTACCTATTTTGGAAAGTAAGTTCCGGATTCTTGTAGAGGGATTAAAAATTATTTTTCAATATAGATGACTCAAGAAATTGCTGTAAAACATAGTTAACACTTCTGACTGCAGACACAGCTTGAAAAAGAAGATGATGTATTTTCTATGGAGCACTTGCCAAAAAAACTATTCAGCAGAGACACAGATAATTAAACTAGAGTCGCCAAAATAAATGAACCATATTATGAAGCAATAGGTTGACTTTTAATCCTGAATTTCCAAATACTCTAAGCCCACAAAAATCAAGCATCTGCAGCAAATCACATCAATAATTTGAATTAGCAGAATTCCATTGTAATTTCTGAAGTTCTCATTGATGGGGTCTCTGATGAATAAAAATTAAAATCTTTCTTAGCTAAAACTGGTCGCAGAGGGCCTACCACAATAAATGCTTTTACAATGACACAATTAGGTGCAATGGGTCTTAAAAAGGAGGGTCTTTGCATCACACTGTGTTTATTAAATTCCAGAGCTACTCTCTGCCTCGTTTCAAGGCTTTGTTGTTTACTTCTCTCCCGGTCATTATTAGTACATGTGGGTCCTGCTTCCCATGAGTTTATATTTCTGTTGGGGTAGCCCTGTAAAATAAAACAAATCAAAATTCAAAAAGGAAAACAAAAATAAATACACACACAAACTTTTAAAAAGGAAAAGGGTAAAAAGTATATCAAAGTCCTCTCTGAAGAGCTGCTGAGCTTGTTTTCTTTCTAATATTCTGTAGGATATATTAAAGAATCTGTGGAAAAGCTGAGTAAAAGAAAAAAAAAAGGTGACAGGAGACCACACAAATCACTTTTATGTTCTTGTTTACAGCATTTTTGTTTGACAGAACCCCATGTAGGTGATGTTATAGAACCTTTGCTATCTGGCAGAATTAAGTCAAATATGTGAACTGCAGTTTAAGAAGCATAAATGTCAGCTTTCTAAAGCCTTCCACATCAAAGCAATCAGCAAGGGCTGTTGAACACCAACTACCGCAATATATTAGATGTCATAGGAGATATAGGTGACGTATTATATTGGGCATTCTGAAGATATATTTTTTTAAAATATGATGACTAAAGGGATAAGATATGAAAGATACCAGCAGAAAAATTTTGGTGTAAATAAATCATCTAATCATGAATAATCATAGAATTGGACAATCTAGAGTAGCATGCACGTTATAAAGAGACGACTGGGCAATACAAATAAAGGAAATAACACGTCTCCTTGGACATGACAAAGAACTTAAAAGTTTCGAAGCCTTAGTTTCCCCTTGAGTAACAATAGGCCCTAAGAAACTAGTGTACACAATAACTAGATGGACAACGCTAGACTTGTAAATGCATAATGGGTGCTGATTCTCTAAATGCCTAACCCTCACCATACCCCACAGCTTCATACTCCAACTCTCCCACTAAAAAAGTAAATACTTAGGAACTCATTGTTTAAGGACATTGTCATTACTGTGTGATTTGGGAAAGTTACCATCTTGGTTACGTTTTCTCATCTGTTAAATGGGGGTCAAATATCATGTCCCCTTTATTTCAGAGAACCGTTTTAAGATAACAGAAAAGCATCTAAAAATTAAACATTTTTGAAAGGCATTAATTTAATGTATTAATAATCTATAACTTCACCTCAATCAGAACCACTAATACTGACTGGTATTCTGTGAAAAGGATAAGGAGGGGAATAAAAGGAATTGGAGAACTGCCTTTACAAATCATAAACAATTATTTATAGGGGAAGCCATGTGGCTCAGCAAGTTAAGCGCTTGCTTTGTAGGCCCAGGGTCTGAGGATAGAGTCCTGACCCTGGCCTGTGTGGACCCATACGCTGATCTGGAGTGTTTGCCATGTGGGAAGCCCCCAGTTCTGTTCTAGCCAGGGCGAGCTTCCTATGTACGAGGCTCCTGGTTTGGCCTCCAGCTCACAGGGGCATGCATCCCATGGGGGAGGCCCCCGGCCCCACTCCCACCCTGCAAGGCCCCCACCCTCCATGTGGAAAACTGACGATGTGCAACTATGGAGACTGCTCTGGGCTCTCCCTCTTCTCTCTGTCAAAAACAATAAATCTTAAAAACAAAAAACAAAAAAAATTATTTACAAATAAAAGGTGAAACGAAAAATTACGACATCAATTTATTTAAAATAGAGCATATATTCCTACCTACTACCAATTTACTGTATGAATAAAATAGACAAAATTAAGCTATTTTTAATTAGACAAGGCTAGAACTTAAAAAATAAATAAGAGACTGGAATTAGTTTGGGGATTCTTCTAAATTTTTTTGTGTTCTGTTTTCTACAGATTCACCACCCAGACCACTTCAAACAAAATTTTAACTATCTCTGACTTAATGATGTTGACCAAAATGAAAGTTATTAAACCTAAATCATAGTGGTGTGGAATTAAATCTGACAGGGAGGCATTAATCTGGTTCAAACGAAGTTTTGAGTAATTGTTTCCACTGGGTTGACTGTCTGAAGCAAAACAGTAGATTCTAATACACTCTATGGGCCTCTTGAATAACCTTTTTGTAAATTATAACACAAAGTAAAATTTAGTTTACAAGAAAGCAATGAAATACACAGAAATGGAGGAAGATACATAGGAGCATTTTTTACTGACTCTAATAAAGTCTCAAGGTCTGCTTCTATCTGTCAGTGAAAAGCCTCACATTTAATTGTGAAAACTTGAAAACATTTCCTCTCAATAGGGCCTTAGGCTAATGGAGCTGTCCTGGCAAAGGCCAGAGATGTTGCTCACCATAGGAGTAAATTGTTCCACAGTACTTTTATGGTAAAATGTAATTTATATGATATACTCATTCGAAGCAGCAGGATTTGGAATGTTTTAATGTAATCCATAAACTCAAAAGAAAAAGATGGGAAATGCTATCCATAGCTCTGATTAATAACCTTGAGCAGTTTTCAAATATTTTAAGAGATCCTTCCTTTATACTGAAGAAAACTCAGTATTAGAACAGATTAAAAGGCTATGGTGAGCTATCTCAATCAGGCCAGGGCTCTAAAGCCCGCTTCTCTCTGTGTTCTTAACCCCCAGTGGTGGTTCTGAGCCCTTAGGCTCATAAACCTAAATAAAGCCTCATAAAGCACCACTTGAAATCCACTGACCTTATATAAGTGTGTGAAATTTGGAACTGAGTAATACAGTTTGTTTCATTATAGCAATTTGACTCAAAAAATGAGACAAATCAGTGTGGACAGACCAAAGTACTCAAAATTAATAAGGTAAAGCTGATGGCTTTCAAACTAGGCTTTCTTGCTGTGCCACTCTATAATAGGTCCTGAAATTAAGGGAAACCTACCTGAATTTTCCAAATGAACACACTTCAGATGTGGTAATATAAAATAGGATAAAATGACTGTCTTCAAAATAGAGAATGACTCAGTGTGGAAACTTCTGGTGGGAAGTAGGAGGCATTGAAACAATGTGCTGAAAAGATTCAAAGTGTGTTCTTACCTTATAGGATTATCTTCATTTATTTGTTAGTCTTGTGAAAAACAAACCTTTGGCTCTCAATGCTTCATCCATAAAATAATGGGACTGCACTCTTTACCCTGAGAGCATATTCATATTTTCATCTGACTGTGGAATATGTCTCCCTGGATATCTATTCTGAACATTACCTAAGATGAAATTTACTCTTCCAAAGACTAAGAACCCAACCCTTCTAGGTATTCATATTCAAGTTTTTAAAGTCATCTTATTTTCTTTCACCTCTCAAATCCAGTTCAATTCCTCCAATGTCTTCATTTATTTATAGAGCATCTACTTTGTTGTGTCTTGCCCCATAGAAAGAACTACAGAAAGAACAAGACCCAGACCATGCCTTGAAGAAATTTTGAATCTAGTTTCTTTCACTTAATCCCTCCTTTTGTTTTCCAGTTATTATAATAGTTAAGGTTCCTTTGCCTTTTACCTGAACTGTTTTGACAACCTCCTAACTCATATAACTTCCTCTAATGATCTAATCCTTCAATAGTACAATTTGCAACCCACTTTGCTTTAACATGAATTTCTAAAGTAGGTTTCTGATGATAGCACTTCCCCCCACCCACCCACCCACCCCCATACACACACACTAATTGGCAGTGTACTGACTGCAAAATATGTCTAAGTCTAGGATCATAAACCCGTAAGGTGCTGGGTAAGAAATATCAATGTGTGAATATGCTTACAGCATGTTAATGAATTCGAGACTGTGGATATAGAGAGTACATATTCTGTCCTAAATTAAATTAACTATAGTTATGGACTGGAATGCTCCCAGTTCCTTGATTCAAACCCTCCTGCATAGCTAGAATTGCTGCAGCCCCATCATGTCATGCTCAGAATCATGCTGTTCTTCTTTCTCCAAGTGCTCAATTCCCTGCTAAGTCTATCCTCACTTCTCGCCTCTTCTAGTTCAACTAGTACTTCTTTCAGGAATTTTATTTTGTTCAAGTAAGAATTAATCTATGCTTTTCTAGGTAATCACTACGTATTATTTTTTACATAGTCATGCACTTATGTTCCACAAAGAGCTTTACAACATTACACATCTGATAAGTATTTATTGAAGTAGAAGATCCAGTGCATTAATTACTTAAATATGTATCACACTGAATACAAATAATTTTCCCAACATTGACACATAATTTTGGCAGAATCTATTAAATGCCTGAGCAAGGTATTTGACTAAAAATTTTAACCTGTATTTTAAAATACATGAAGAAATATAATCTAATAGTACAGAGTTAAAACTGGCTGAATGATACTATACAACAAATTGTGATTGATACAACTACCCCAGCAACATCCTGACAACTCTTTTCTACCACATTTTTTAAAAAATCAAGTGGATGTAAATCATATTTGCAGATGTCACAAGGTTGGCATTGTAGGTCAAGCTTCCAAATAGTTGGCTGGTTGAATCTGAGTAAAAGCAGATATCAGGATATTTTTCCCTCCATTCCCACTGTATCTTCATTAATTCATGCTGTCTTGGTGAATGACTCCACCATTTACTGAGAGACTTAGGATGGAAGTCTGGGAGTCAATCATGACTCATTTCGCCCTTGCTCTTGCACCTAATCAACCAAGTCCTACTGAACCCAACTCTTTAGGATTTAGCGTATCTCCTCTCTTCTCCACCTCAGATGCTACACAAAAGTATAAGCCCTTGATGTTTTTGTTGACTAAATAATCGTTGCTTTGCTGTTTTCTTATCTTTAATTTTGCATCCCTCATATCTGTTCTTTTGCTAGAGTAATCTTTCTAGAAAACAAATGTAACATTATTTGAGGCTTTTCATCATTTTGACCCTTATCTGCTTTTCCAGCTGGATCTTTTAGGTTCCTTTGTTGCATTTATGATCAATAGCTTCCAATTCTTACAAATCAGCACTTCTCTACCATAGTTCCATGACCTTTACTTATATTTGTCTTTTGCTTTCATGTTTTTACCTGTGGTATACGGAAATAATGGCACCCTAAAAATATCCACATCCCAATCCCCAGAACACATGAATACTTTAGGTTACATGGCACAGTAACTAAGGATGCAGATATAGTTACGTTTGCTAATCAGGTGACCTTCACATAGGGAGAGTATCCTGATTTATCCAGGTGGGCCAAGTGTATCACAAACTCCTTTTAAGTTGGAGGAAAAAAAAAAAAGAGAGAGAATCTGAGGGAAATGGGACTACAGAAGGATATTCAGAGAAATTTAAGGTTGCTGGTTTTCAAAATAGAGGAAGAAGTCACAACTGTCACTTTTTTCCAGCCTTAAAAAGCAGGGAGAGGAAGGAAGCCCATTCTCTCCTGGAAAGAAACACTGCTATGCTGACACATTCAGTTTAGCCCTGGGAGGCCCATGTTGGACTTCCGACTTACCAAACTGTAACATAATAAACCTGCGTTAAAAAGTTAAGTTAATGAAATTTGTTATGGCACTGATAGAAAGAGAAATACACTACCCAACCATGTAGTTCATGGGAAAGCCGGGACGGCTCAGCGGGTTGAGCGCTCGCTTTGAGGCCACGAGGACCGAGGATCGAATCCCGGCTCCGGCCCAGGCAGGACCCACATGCTGAACTGGGGAGTTCCCACAGTTCGGTTCTCTAACCGTCTCTGTCTCTGTCTCTCTCTCTATCTGTCAAAAGTAAAATAGAAATAAATATGCACTGAAGACAAAAAGATAATTTCTCTCTATAAATGTGAAAAGATAAAAAAAAAAAAAAAAAAAATAGAAAGAGAAATACACTACCCAACCATGTAGTTCAATTTAATGAACACCCTGATGGGGCTTACTTGTAAAAATGTCTTCTTTACCTACCTGTGAGCTATAAATCTCTCTAGGACACATACCTTGCCTTATTCCACTATTTATTTATTTAAGAAGAAATATTTTTTAAAGATTTATTTTGTTTTTGACAAAGAAAGACAGAAAGTAGGGTGAGGGCCCAGATCAGTCTACATAGTTGTACATCATCAGTTTTCAACAGTTTCATTTCACACAGGTGGGTGAGGGGCTGCGCAGGGTGGGAACCAGGCTGGGGATCTCCCACATGGGAGGAATGCCCCCACTAGCTGGTAGCCAAATCGGGGGCTTCCCAAATGGGAAGTTTGCCCCAGCAATAACCAAACTGGGGCCACACCCCAGTTCAGCATATGCATCTGCAAGGGCTGGGGCCAGGATTTGATAGACCCTGAGCTACAAGGCAAGTGTTTAACCCACTGAGCCATCCCAGCTTCCCCTATGTACTTTTGTATTCCCACCCTCTTGCATAGAACATTATTTATTTTTTGATAATAATAAATGAAGATGAAATCTAATAGAAATGTTGCATGCTTTCAAGTAGGCTCACAATGTAAGTTTTGAGTAGAGATTGTACAGGCTGACTAACAAGCAGTTTATATGGAAAAACAGAGGTTTCTAATGATTAAAAATTCAGTATGCGTCAACAAATGATAAACCCATACACACACACACAAAGACAAACACACACACTACACACACACACACAAGTGTCCCTATCTCCAAAAATGGAGAATGCTTCTGTTTTACCATACGCCGCTCAGACATCTAGGGTACGTGATTAACTTTGCATTTGGCTTTAAGACATCTCTTGACAATTAAAGAGTATGAATAGAGTAGGAAGAGGACATAGCCAGGATAGATATGGAAAGGATTTCAACACTGCGAAGAAGGTTTAACAAACTGAATATACAAAATTAGGAAAAGAAGCATTTGGATTTGGGTACGAGGGTGAGCGTTCTATTTATAGAAATTATTTTTAAAATATGGATGCAGAATTGAGACAGGCTGTGTTTAAATCCAGATACTATGAAAACACCAAGACCACCACACTGGAGAAAATCAATAAATATCTTAGGAAGCAACAATAACACGCAGATAGCTATTATAATTAAAACTAGTCTTAAAAAGATCAGTACTTTGTGAAGTAGCAAGTACTAAATAGGTAAAGAGAATTTGAATCATTATTCATCATAGATTTTTTTTTATTAAGCATTTGGACTAAGAGACCTAAAGTTATAGTCAAATGTACGATTCTATTATTTGTTATGTCCCCTTCCATTCTAAAGCAATGACTGTGATTTTCTGATTTTAGTGAATTTCACAATTACATTGGTTTTAGACACATTAGCACATACTTCCTGACTCCTACTAAATTACTTTTAATTTAAACATGATCTCGGGGTCCAAAGTGTTAACAGACTTAAGTCACAAGGTTAATTTCCTTTCCCCTTGCCAAGCTTCATTTACTCTCATAATTAGCAGCCTCAAAACTTTCATGCAATTTCTAATTCTGCAAAACATACCTCAAAAAAATAATTCAAGGACAGAAAAAGTATGATTTTTCATTTTATATCTTTTTTTTTTAAGATTTATTTTTATTGTTTTTGACAGTGAGATACAGAGACAGACACAGAGAGAAGAGGGAGGACCCAGAACAGTCTCAATAGTTGTACATCATTGGTTTTTCCACCGTTTCATTCCACAGGTGGGTGCGGGGCTGTGCAGTGCAGGAACTGTGCCGGGGTCTCACCCGAGTAAGAACCAAACTGGGGGAACTCCCCAGTTCAGCATATGGGTCCGCACGGGCCGGGGCCGGGGTTTGATCCTGGGTCCCCGGGGCTGCAATGAGCGCTTAACCCGCTGAGCCATCCTGGCTTTCCCTTATATTCTCTTTTAATGAAGGAAAAACAATGAAGTAAAACAAGTCAAAAGCAACCCAAGCTTTTTTTCGCTGTGCTTTCTAGAACAAAAGGTTTATATCTGATTTATGTTGAAACGAGCTCATGTCACACAGATTCTTAATAGCCTAATCAAGGAAATGAAAAAATAACAGGAAAATTTCCGCCTTTGTTATTTAGAGGCAAAACTTGATGACAATTATCTCTTGATCAGCATTCTTAGGCTCACTTTAGATACGTTTTTGTGCATTAACAGTAATATATGTTCTAAAATGAAATGAATGTATCTCAAAAAAACCTTTTGTAATTTCTTCTACTCCCTGCTTTCACTTCCACTTTCTTTCTCAACATTTGTGAATCCACAAGCCTTATACAAAAAATGACTTTGGTGTAAGCCAGGATGGCTTCGTGGGTTAAGCACTCACTTTGCTGCCCCGGGGGACAGAGGCTCAAATCCCAGCCCTGGCCCATGCGGACCCATATGCTGAACTAGGGCGTGCCTTCCATGTGGGAGGCCACCAACCCAGTTCCTGCACTTCACGACCCCCACCCGCCTATGTGGAACAAATCCATGCTGAAAACTGATGATGTGCAACTAGAGAGACTGTTCTGGGCCCTCCCCCTTCTCTCTGTCTGTCTCTGTCAAAAACAATAAAATAAATCTTAAATTGCTAAAAAAATTTTTTTAAATGTCTTTGACCTTTTTAAAAAATCTTTGTTCCATATAGTTTACAAATTTGTTACCTTCTGTTTTCCATGAAAATTAGTTAATTTTATTTGAATCACTTACCAATAATCAAACTACATTTGAATTATAAGTATGTGACACTTTAAAATACTACATGTTTCTTGTTTTTCAACAAGGCAGGATTACTGAAAGATTTCTTTGGAAAGAGGATAATTACTGGTGTGCCATCAAATTACATAAAATGTGAAATCATTCGTGCATAGAGTTTTGCTAACTCCTGAAGTATGCCTTTAAGGCTATCACTTCTCTTCCACATCTTTTTCTACCATGGAAAATAATGCCATGCTGTCACAGTAACCCCATGATCACTTCCATTTATCAGAACCCTCCAGAAGCTCGGCTTCACCTTCAGCTCTCTTCTCCCTTTTTCTTGTACTCACACCATTCTTATAACTACTGTCTTTTGAAGATTTAAAAAAATCTTCTATTTCAATATATCTTCTATGTCTGTATCTGTCATTTCTAAAATGTCTCAGTAGAACATTACCTTTTCTTTTTTAATGGACTTTAGGGACCAATTTGCATTCCCTTAAAGCATGACCTTTATAGAAATGAGATTCCTGTTTTATTTAATACTTCTTTCATAATAATCTCTAGAATAAAAAAAGTCATTACAATTAAATTTTTCAATTGTATAGAGATAGATCTGTGTTTTTTTTGTTTTGTTTTGTTTTGTTTTTAATGAGCTCAGCATTTGCTGTTCAGCTTTCCCTTTGTCTGGATCTCTTTGTCATGGTCTATTGTGGACAATGATCCTAAAATATATTACAAAGTATCCATAGGTGGACATCACATAAAAAGTTTAAATGCTAGGTGATATCACATTGTGGTTTTAATTTGCATTTTCCTAATAGTGAAGTTGAACAGTTTTTCATTTATCTATTGGCTGTTTGTATATCTTCATAGAAGTGTACAGGTCTTCTGCCCATTTTTAAATTGGATCATTTGTTTTTTGTTCTTGAGTTGTATGAGTTCATTATATATTTTAGATATTTATCCCCTTATCAGAAACATTGTTTGCAAATATTTTCTCCCATTCAGTTGGTTGCCTCTTTGCTTTGTTGATGTTTTCTTTAACAATTAAAAATAATTGGAAAAAAACCTGGAAATGTTGCCACAAATTCTGTTTGATTTTTATCTCTTTTTTAATATCATATATCTAAATTCTGCATGAAGACATTTTAATGGCCATGCGCAACGTTTGAAAGAGCCCAGGAACATCTTTACCAGTGTGAAAACCAACTGCTTCATTTCAAAGTTAAAGTGTAAGCCTGATTGAGTAACCACATCTTCTTTCCCAGACCTTTCCTAATGAGCCATTTTCTCTTAAAGCAGGATAATTATTTTTATTTACTAGAAAGGTCTTTCAACACAGCTTAATGAAGCTTGAATTAGCAAGTTGTACATGCCTCTGCAAGAAAAAGAACCTTTCATCACCATGAAGAACAAATCATCAACTCTTAAGGGCAAAAGTCAATTATCTGAGTTGGTAACACTCTTCATAAAATGGCTATGCTTTAGAAGTTTGTGGGGGAGTTGAGGGTTTCTTTTAAAGTATAGTATTCTAACCCACTATAGATTTATTGAATAAAATTATCTGCTAGGTTAATTTGATTTTTTAAAAATGTGTCCTAGGTGATTGGGGATGGGGGACAGAAGAGCACTCAACCTGAGAACCAGTGGTCAAGGTTTGTTGTGGTATTTGAGTGACTGTTCAGATGTTCTAACAGGGAAGTATAAGCTACTTGACCGAATTTATTTAAACAGTAACCTTCATATAGGACAGTATTCTAATCAGGGGTTGACATATTGAAGTAGTTGAAGGAATTAAAAACAGTGACTTAGCCTAACCTGTCATGACCTTACTCCTTATAAATAACGAGAGAACAAATGCCAAACCAAATTGTCCTCACATTCACCAGTACCAGTTTTGGATTTCTTTGAGACCAATTAGTATTTCCCTCCTTCCATTGCATTGAATGACTCATAATTTCACCAAGTCTTCTCACAAGAAATACCACTGGTCACAGCAAACACAGACAAGTTTGGTGCAAATCCAACCTCACCACTTGGGAAGCAATTTAAAATGTATTGCCTGCTGATTTACACATAATGCTTTCTCTTATTTAGACAAAAAATCACTAGAAAGATAGACGTAATAAGCCATCAATTTTTTCGTGATTTTTTTAAGTCAGCATAGCATCAAAAATGTTTGTTCACTAAGTTTAGCAGAAAATTTCTAACATATATTTCCATTTGCAATCTTCAAAGCCTATGCTTAGCATAGGAATGAGGATTTCCCGTAAACTGAAATCACATTTGGACAATTTAGGGATTCCCATCAATCTGCCAACACTTTAGCCCAATATAAATTTCATTGTTTCCTTGAATGGAGTAATTTAATTTTCTCCAAATGTCTACTGTCTTTATAACGCTAAGTCCAGAAAATGAAAAGAAAAACTAGGTCAGTTGACCAGGTACTCCAGGTCCAAGAATAAAATAGTGTTTAGAAACTTCATGTAACACATGAATCAGTGATAAAACATTCATTTTCAGGGAAATATAGCCTTAGGCACTGCTGTTTTGTTGTTGCTTTTCAGAGATTTCCTACCACTATAGTTCTTCAGCACAGGCTCCAGCTTAGGGCAGCTGGCTGGGGACCTGTACTAGTTGATAAGTCTTCTTAGTGGAACATATGACCATGTATCCTCACAGATTGGAAAAAAGTCAAAGGTCCTTTGGGTGCATATAGCTATTTGAGGACCTGAGAAAAATGAATATTTCTTTTAATGTTAGAAACACAAGATAACCTACAAATATATAAAGTGCAAAGAATTCACTTCATTCTTTGACATTTCCTTGGGTAACAAATTGCCAATAGGTACTTCCTGAAAAATCACACACTATTTAGAAGTCAAACTTCAAGGAGCCTCCTCCTGTTATCTATATAAACCGAGAGACATACAAAGATGAATTATTGTCCTCTTAAAGAAATATTGATTTAAGAATGAATGTTAGAGAAATTTTAAAGGAACTTCGGGACTATCAGGAATTGGAGTGGTTTTCAAGTCCTTCCAAATTCTCTTAGGCCACCTAAATTGGGTAGGAAACTAGAAAAATCAAAGAGGCAAGTTTGAGTCATTTCCACTCCCAGTTTAGAGAGAAAATTTAGTTTTATTGAGTTTATTTGTTTGTGCAGCATAGGAAGATCTACCTTGAATTAAAAAGAAAAGAGAAATTTGAAAATTAGTGTATAATGAGAAAAAAAAATATCCAGGGTAAACTAAACTTCAAAAGGAAATTTTATAAACTTGTTTAGCCAATCATTCAGTCTTTACCCAAGAATTGTTACCTACTGTGCCAGACACTGTTCTAGGGGCCCTGGAGATACATCAAGGCAGAGCAGTGATCTCTACCCTCTTAGATTCTGGTGAGAGAAAGACAGAAAATAAACCATAAAGAAAACAAATGAAAAACATTTTAGATACGTTAAAATATAATAATGGATATGGGAGAGAAACTAGACTGGTATATGACATGACAGTTCAAGAGAGGGGGTAAATTTTAGTTTTAAATACAATGATCATGACAAGTCTCTTGAGAAAATGCCATTTGAGCAAAATCTTAAAGGGTATGAGGGTATTAGACAATTATTTCACTATCTAAAGTTAATTATATGTTTATTTTTTCCATGAAAAATACCTATCTAAAAAGAGAAGTCCCTAATTAGCTTTTCCTTGAAATTTTGAAAATTAGCTTATTATGAGAAATAAAATGGTTATGTGTTTGGTATAAGCTCAACTCATGGATCACTGTATGTCATTAGCGAAGCAAAATATAATTCACAATAATGTTTTCTCTGAATGGTATTTCCAGTCTAAGAAAATATTTACAACCTTGTGCCCTTTGGCCTATAAATTTGAATCTAAAAAAGCAGTACATTTTTAGATTCAATAATCTTCTAGGTTTTTTTAAAGGGGAGCCAAGTCCATTTCAGCTTCATTACTCTATGCAAGAGTATTGTGAAAGTGTGAAGAGTTACAAAAATAGGTAGTTTTGATTGAGTAGAGTAAACCTTTAATGCTTTACTGTAGCAATGTTCTGTTTCATACCAGACACCACAATATATACATGGATCCCCTGTTAAAAGGTAGGATTTAACTCACCTAAAATAGAAATCTTAACAATGAGAAGCAAAAACATTTTATATGATACTCTACCACAAGTTTCCTTCACAATATCCCTAAATTTATTTTGTAAGAATAAGAGAATGAAAACCTGTTTCATAGTTATTGGTGTATAAGTGGACAAAAGTCTTTAAAGTCTCTTTAAGGTTGGTTATTTTATATCAGTTATTTTAGATCAAAGTCTCTACAATGTTTTGCAGTCTGTGAATCACATTGAAATTGTGAAAATCCTTAAACACAAAAATTCATTGACTTCATTTCCTTTGATATTCATTGCTGCACATCAGAATGAAGCCTTACTGGAAAGATATATTACAGCTTTGGAAAAGTATAGGAATGATAGAAAACTACAGTATAGAGAAAGAGACAGAGATGATTCCAAGTAATTTGTTGCTACACTTCTTTTTAATTATTTAAATGTTTCCTCTTCCTTTTGACCCCTCACTTTGTCTACTCTAAACCCTCCATGTCCTTCCTTACATCTACCTCTTCCAATATGCCTCCCACTCCCTATTCACATAATAAAGTCATAAAAATGGCAAGTTCATGATACAGTAAGTAAAATATTTTGGAAATAAAATGGTCAAACAGATGGACAACCTTCCTGCTCTCATGGAGCTTACATTCTAATAAGATAAATTGATTATATATATAATCACTCATGTAAATATGTAATAACAATTATGATGATAGTTATGATGGAAAATTCAGGCCACCATACAGAGTACTAACACTCAACTGAGAATTACATACTTGAGCTCCTAAACTCTTAACCAGCTGTGACAGCTGGATTTGCAGTATAAGTTACTTTAAATTTTCTTATTTAAATGGACAGTCATTTCTCTCAGACTACCATTAGTGTAAAATACAAATAAATAAATCAATTGTTGGAATAAAGTGACCAATTAAACATAAATGGGAAAATAAACAAAAACAGAAAACAACTAAATTTCTAAGCAAATTCTAAACAGAATGGGAAATAAAGTTAGTATTATCAATGCTCCTAAACAATACCATTGACAAATTTCAAGCCTAAGGAGAAAGTAACCACAATTTCACAAGGACCATTAGGTTCCATCTAGCCACAGCAGTGGAAGTAAGGTTTGCTCTAATCTTTCTTTTCAGCTTATCTCAAAGGAAGCTATAATTCATTGAAACAAAGTTCATTCCATCCTTCTTTTTATAAAACATAAAAACATATCCAAATAAATTACTCTAGAGTTTGAAATAGAATGACCAATTGAAAATATGAGGCAGAATGGCCTATGGGAAGAGTGAGAAACTTCCAATTCATTCATTATTCTTCCAGCACATCACAGTGATCCTTAAACGTGCCTCCAGCTGACTTAGCTGTTCTTGTCACATACAAATGGAGAAGAGGTTTTTCAATTTCCAAACCTTGAAAAATTAGTTAAGGAATATGGAAAGATTCACATTCTGTAAGAATACATCATGGAGTGATACCAGTGCTTACCTCTATAGAGAAGACTGGGGAGCAGGATAAAGAAGATTATCAGAAAGAATGTTCTCTTCTGATGAGTTACTTGTGGGGTTATTTTGTTTGTTTGTTTTTAATAAAATACATTCATATATAACTGGACATTCAAAATTTCAGAAAATAAGAATCCATACAGAAGACATAAAAATGGCAATGTTCTTGAATCCAATTTTGATCCTAGGCTCCCCAAAAGAAAGATATTAATTTACAGATGTTTATTCCAGAGCCCCTGAATTTCACTATTCCTAAAGAGAGAAATTGTGTCAAGAACAAATCTTTAGTATTATACTGTGACAGAAAGATTTGAGAAGCATGAATTCAAAATGCAAATCAGTTATTTTAGACTGCACAGGTTAACACTTACTTTATGCATAACTAAAAGTTAACCTGAAATAGGAAGCTATCATATAAAATTGCTAGACATTTTTTGACTTCTACAACAGATGGCACAAGTCAAGGATATCTACCTAAGGGAGACCCTGATTCATGTTATCTTTATCTTTCTGAATGCAGATCACGTATAACCACTCTCATAGCATTTTCACTGTGTCATTTATACTAACTTGTCCACATGTTTTCATTTACATATTATACTGTCATTCTTTGAATGTGGATGCCATACTATATAGTCAAGATTCTATTTTTGCTCTAGAATGCAGATTTGATGCATTAATTTGCAATTGAAGAAGACTTGCAAATTACATTTTTCATTTATATACATCTAATTAACCAATGTGTAAACAGACCACTCTGATTTGCAAAATACTCAAGTTCCTCTTCTTTCCCCATTTAACATCAAAAAGCATCCTGATCCCAGTAAAAGAAGAATGTAAAGGAAAAAACAAATTCCAATCATCTGTAGGTTTGTGTTAATGGAGAAATAATATTTGCTGAAAATTGAAGAAAAAATATGCTTGATACACATGACAAAAGAAAACATATTAGACTGGTATAGTAAAACTGAATAAAATTAAGTGATACTTAACATTAATTACACCCAAACAAACAGCAGCTTAGTATAGACAGGAGTTATTCCTCACATAGGGTTAAATGGTTATATAATTAGAAAATAATTTTTAAGAGTTACTGTTTCACAACATAATGAATATATTTGTGTGTGAATATTAAGATAGTTGTTGTATGCACATGCACTTATAAAATTATACATGAACATATACCAACACATATAGACACACTTCACTCAACTAGTGAAATTTAAATCAGTTAGTTCCCTCTATGTCATTCTGAGTCTTACACTAAGGAACGCCTATTTAAGAAAGAAAAGTAGGTGGCAATTTGACCTCAAAAAAAGTTTTAAAAGCATCCCAAAATGGTACACCAAATCTCGAAAGGAAACAAAACATATTGTCATTTGTACAGTTGCTGGAAGGCTTAAAATAAGATCAAATTGTATTATTAGACATGGTTGACTAAAACATATACTGCAGTAGTGTATGTTCTTTCTTTTAGCTCAAAGTATCTAAAAGCATTGGTCTCTAAAACTCTACTTTAGACCTTTAAAATTTTGATAGTTCTTACTTATTGCTCAGTTCATTTTCAGGTACTTATTTAAGCAGAAAAGGTTTCCTGCTAGGTGACACAAACATAAAGGTGCAAAACTGTAAGATTTGGTCCCAAGTCACTGGATTAAGATTCAAAGCATAAGAAAGATTCAAAGCACTCAAGGATAAAACACATTCTTGTTTTTAAAAAAACCAAGACCTAAATTCAAACAAAGAAATACTAGAGACCAAGGACGCATTCACTAATACATAGTTTTACATGTTCAATTTGAAGGCTATGATACATATTTACCACAACTGCACATCATATACTTTCATTTAATGAAAACACTAAAAACAATGTGGATGGTTCTAAATGGTGAATTACACATGCTTTTAAATTTGGCACCAATGCTGTCAAAGAATACACATGCCTGACTTACCAAGTGATGCAGGAATGTGTACCTGGTTGACAATGTTCTTAAAACAATGTTAGTGTGCACAAAACCAAGAACAGGCTTGTCTTGCTCTTTTGTTTCTCTCTTTCACAATACTACCTTTTTCAGGTTATCATGAAGTTAATGTGCATATATGACATCTAGCAGACAACAAAGTGATGAGCCCACAGCAGTACCATTTCAATAAATGCACGTGCTTAGACTTATACTCCAATGCAGAATGGCTGGAGCAGGTGTGCTGCAAAGTTGAATGCTTGAGGATGATATATTTATGATGACTACTCTCATCATTTAACTACCATTAAGTGATACTTCAAAAACTGACACCAAAGCCTGTAGCTAATTTTTAAATACATTAATTATATAAGCAGGTGACATAAAAAAAAAAAATCATTCTAAGGAAAAAGAAAAAAACCCAAAAAACAGGGTGAAACATTTTGATGGATGTTTTCTTACCTTAAATTCATAAAATATTCATTAACACTCATACCTACCTTCCAGTACCCATTACTAATGCCAAAATGTCTAATACATTTGCATAACTTTGACACACTAATTCATACAGATGATATTAAGAAGAAATAAGATAATGTAATACCTTTACTTTTACCTATGGGTTTGATGAAATGGTTCCATGAAGAAAGGGTTTCCATACAAAGAGAATAAAGGGGAGAGAAACAACAATAAGAATTATGAATATATGTAAATGCACTATTCTTTGAAAATTAAACAAGACAAGAAAGTTTAAAAGGTTTTGGAAACAAATGGAGATACAATCGTTACATGTTGAGAAATTGCCTTTTTTTTTTAAGGCAATACATGCAAGAAAATTGGAAAGCCCATGCTCACCTTAAAAGATTAAACACAATGACAATAGGCAAAAGAAGTATTGATTCTGTGGACACTACACTCATCATTCTAGAAGCCAGAAGCCAAAGATGTCTGCATGTTCCCAAACTGCCATGCATGGGTGAAAAATGGACTCTTTTGTACAGTACTAAATATCTTCTTTCAGATAGTAATTTCTGGTATTCCTTTACTACAACTACCCTTAACTGCATATACTGATAAATGTATGGCAACTTTCAATCACAAGTTTTTATGTCTCATTTATTTGAAGATATTATAGTGCAAAGAACGAACAAAAATAAAAGTCAAAGGAGCAAACCAAAATCAAACCAACAAATAAAGGGGAGAATAACACATGAAAAAAATATGAACAAGAGCTATGTATTTAATTTGCAGCCAGATAATTCACAAGCATTTGCCCATCCTTGGCAGCGATGGCTTGAAAGCAGCTACAAAACAAGAAAACACTGAAAGCAGAGTGGAAAAGGAACAGAGCCCATACCTTGGTCGCCCATCATCAGGTGCGCCAGACCTTGAAGGGAAACAAGAGCACAGTCAGCAATAAACAAGGGAGCATGGGAAGGCAGGGTTGTCACAGTGACAAAAATGTTCAGTGACAGACATCTTGTTTCCTATGAGACATAGGAGGCAAATCAAAAAGCATTCTTTCAACCCCTGGTTGGAACACTTAGGGGCAAAGAGTTATAGAACTGCAATTTAAACTCTGACATATGCTGCACTGTGGATTTCTTCAATGTATCCGTTGGAACAATCAAGAGTATAAGAGCACAATTTAGAATCCATCAAATCCCCTAAATATTGCATCTGCCCTTCATGCCCTTGGATGAGACTGTTTGGAACACAGCCCCCACAGGGTTTGTTGTTCTTTGGTGATAAAATTATATATTTAAAAACCCAAAGGAGTACCTGAAACATGGGCTGGGTCTGATCTTTTTCCTCTCATCAAAAAAATGAGAAGTTTCAAAATTAAATGAAAAAACAAATCCTTAGTGACACTGAAATGGTAATGCAGATTGTCTCCTTGTCTGACACATGTAGTAATTGACTAATCTAGTTCAAATACAAAAAAAAAAAAAAAAGTCATTAGACATGCAATTATAAAGTTAGAATTTACTATAGAATGCTTTTAAGAAACAGTGGATCAGCTTTAAATAGTCTCCATGTCCCATGAAGAACAAATTTAGCATTTGAATGTTACTTAAATATTAAACAATGAGTTAATGTGAGTATATATCATATATACATATATAAAAAATTTTATCAAGAAAGCTTTCTAGAATAATATTGAATTTGCTTTATTTAAATTATTTACTATCACTTGCTTGACAATTAACTTCAGGATCAAGATCACTTATTTTTTAAAGAATACTGCTCATGTTCTTTTACTATCCAAGTAGATACATTTCACTGAAAGGCATAATTCCTAGTTCTCTACGCTAAATTCAGAAACAATGCTACTCTTCAATCCATGTATATTTTAGCAATATATGAAAATATTAGAGTAATAGTGTATGCATATAATTTTAATAAAATTTATATTTCATTTCCCAGCAT
>PVKE010023720.1:0-24401 GCA_004027555.1 Craseonycteris thonglongyai | reverse complement strand
AACTGTGGGAACTCCCCAGTTCAGCACGTGGGTCCTGCCTGGGCCGGAGCCGGGATTCGATCCTCGGTCCTCATGGCCTCAAAGCGAGCGCTCAACCCGCTGAGCCGTCCCGGCTTTCCCCCCGGCATCATCTTAAAAATAAATTTAACCAAAGAGATAAAAGACCTGTGCTTGGAAAATTAGATGACATTGAAGAAAGCAAATAAAGGAGATACAAAAAGAAGGAAAGCTATACTGGGCTCACAGATAAGAACAATTAACATAGTTAAAATGCCTATACTATTCAAAACCATCTACAGAGTCCATGCAATCCCTATTAAATGTGCAATGGCATTTTTCACATTAAAAAAATCCTAAAATTTGTATGGAACCACATAATACCCCAAATAGCTAAAGCAATCTTGATAAAGAAGAACAAAGCTGGAGGCTACATGCTTTCTGATTTCAAACTATATTACAAAGCTAGTGATCAAACTCTATGCTATTGGTTATAAAAACAGACATAGAGATGAGAACAGAATAGAAAGCACAGAAATACACCCATATTTTCAAATACTTGCACACATCAATGCACATGACAAAGGAGCCAAGAACATACAAACGGGAAAGGACAGTATCTTTAATAAATGATAAGAAAATAGGACCACTATTTTACATCAATACACAAAAATGGACCCAAAATGGATTAAAGACTTGAATGAAAGACCTGAAACCATAAGACTCCTAGAAGAAAACAGATGGTAAGCTCCTTGACATAAGTCTTGGTGATAATTTTTTGGATATGACATGAAAAGCAAAACAAGAGAAGCAAAAACAAACAAGTGGGCCAACAACTTAAAAGCTTTTACACAGCAAAGGAAACCACTGACAAACTGAAAAGATTAGCTACTGAATGGGAAGAAAATATTTGAAAATCATGTATCTGATTGAGGATTAATATACAAAATATATAAAGAACTCATACATCTCAACAGCAAAAAAGCAAATCATCCGATTAAAAAATTGGCAGGGACTCTGAATAGACATTTTTCCAAAGAAGACATACAAATGGCCAGCAGGTTTGTGGAAAAGTGCTTAACATTACAAATCAAAAACCACAATTGGCTATCACCTCACATCTGTCAAAATGGCTGCTGTCAAAAATACAAGAAATAATAAGTGTTGGCAAAGATGTGGAGAAAAGGGAAACCTTGTTCGCTGTTGGTTTCAATGTAAATTGGTGCAGCCATTATGAAAAATAGATGGAGGTTCTTCAAAAAATTAAAAATACAACTACCATATGATGAAGAAATATCACTTCTGGGTATTTGTTTGAAGAAAACAAAAACACAAATTTGAAAAGATGTGCACGACCATGTTTGTTGCAGCATTATTTATAGTAGCCAAGATACAGAAACAACCTAAGTATCCATCCATTGATGAAGAGATAAAGAAAATGTGATGCGTGCACACACACACACACACACACACACACACACACACACACACACACACACACACACATTTTTACCCATGAAAAGAAAATTTTACCATTTGTGAGAACATGGATGGAACTTGAGGGCTAAGTGAAATAAGTAGACAGAGAAAGACTTTCATTATATGATCTTATATATGACCTCACTTTTTTAGTGGAATCTAAAAAACTCCACAAAATTAGAAAGAAAAACAAAAAACCCGAAGCTCATAGATAATGAGGACATATTGATATCTACGAGAGGTGGGCTTGGGTTAAATGACTGAAGGTGGTCAAATGTACAAAGTTTTAGCTATAAAATGTCACGAGGATGTAACGTATAGGTTGGTATTTATTTCTTTAGATGCCATAGGTACTATATATATATCCCTTCATTTCATTCTGAAGGACTCCCTTTAGCACTTGGAGGGCTGGTTTGAGGAAAAAAAAAACAACACCTTACTTTTTGTTTATTTGGGAAAGTCTTGATTTCTCCTTCATCTTTGAAAGATGGTTTTACCAGATAAATAATTTTTGGTTGACAGTTTGTTGTTCCCCCACCCCCACACACAATGCTTTGAATATGTGATCTACTACCTCTGGCCTCCATTGTTTCTAATTAGAAATCAGATGTTATCTTGTTGAAGATCCTTTGTAAACAGTACATATGCGATGTGTTCTGGACTGAACATTTGTGTCCCTCTCAAATTCATATATTGAAATCCTAACCCCCAATGTGACATTGGGAGGCGTGGCCTTTGAGAGGTAGAGCACTCTCATGTCTTCTGCCATGTAAGGATACAGCAAGAAGACTGCTATCTATGAATGAGAAAGAGGGTCCTCCCCAGACACCAACTCTGCCAGTGCCTTGATCTTGGACTCACCAGCCTTCAGAAGTGTGAGAAATGTTTGTGGTTTAAGCCACTCAGTCTATTGTATTTCTTTTAAGACAGCCTGAATTCCTTATAAACTTCAAACAGAAGGTAAAACTAATCAATGATGTTAGAAGTCTGGATAATTGTTATCTTTTTGGAAGAAAAAGTAGTGACCAGGAGGAAGCATGAGGGAGGCTTCTAGACATTGGCAGTACTCTATTTCCTGACTTTGGCAATGGTTAACATGGTTCACTTGTGATAATTCACTAGACTGACTGAGATATATAGTTATATATCAAATTTTATGTACTTTTTTGCATGTATTTTATACAATTAACATAAATTTAAAAAGTTTATTTACCTGTTTTTTCTGTGTTCTGTTTCTGTTTTCCAGCCAATCATCCACTTGTTCCTCAATTTCTTCTATAGAAGTTCCATGATCATAAGATTGAATATATGCACTTTCTAAAGGTGTATATATAGGAAATTCTGGTTTTGGTTTTTTTACTTTAATTTTCTTCTGCTCTAAAAAAACATTTAAAAGAACTAATTAATAAAAGAATAAAAAAAAATTCTAACACTTCATTCACGAACTGTACCTTGAAAGAACACATCTATATTGTTCTTTCATCAAAATATTTAGTGGTATTTTAATGTGTGCATTATCCACTGAATTGTTTTAAAACTCAGAAGCTAATGATGAAATGATGATTATGATATAACCACCATATCAATGTGTATGCATCTTTAATTTTTCAAAGTACTTTCTATGAAATATTTCATCTTGGCACAATGGGAAGAGTCATTAGCCATTACTGTTTTAATCGTACCTTTACCACCTAATAGTTACATAATATTGGGCAAGTAACTTAATCCTTAGAACAAATGTCTATTTTCTCATCTATGAAAGAACTAAATCTAAACTCATGAAGTTGGTGTGAGAAGAATTATATATTCCCTAACATAATACTTGGAACAAAATTGGCTCTTAATAAATGGTATACATTCACCTTTTTAACATTTGACAAAGGCAAATTAATCTGGAAGCATCAGGGGTAGTTATCAATGACTGGTTATCAACTGGCCTCTTCATTAAATCCCTTTTTAATTAGAGAGTTAACACTGAGAAGCAACTCTATTCTTAATTACTATTGTCAAACTCACCCAGCCTATAAGTATATCTTCACCACTGTATATATGTGTGTGTGCATGTGTGTCTGAATGTACTGTAATGCCAATGTAATAAAATTAATATGATATTGTCATAGAAACAGACAAATTCCTAGAATAGAATAGAATAGAGAATCTATAAATATTTCAATGCAGTGAGAAAGGATTTAATAAATGATGCTGGCATGACTGAATATCCATTTGAAAGAAAATTGGACACAATCTTACACTATCTATGAAAATAAATCCCAGTTAAATAAGAGATTCAATTTTAAAACAAAATAATAAAAATCTTGTAAGAAGAAATCTAAAAAAAACCTACCTGTACTATTTAAAGAAAGAGAAAATCTTAATGAAGACTGAAAACCCAGTTGCTATCAAAAAGATAAAAGATAGAATAAAAATCAAGAGACAAATAATAGATTTGGAAATAATATCTACAATTCAGAGTATAAACAGAAGACTGATATGGAGAATATATAAAGAGATTTTATAAATTGACAAGGGGATAAGCAACCCAATAGGAAAAATGGACCAAAATAATGTACATTGAGAATACAAACAGTAAGTATTGGCGAGGATGTGGAGAAAAAGGAATCCTTGTGCACTGTTGATTACAAATTGGTGTAGCCACTGTGGAAAACAATATATAGATTTCTCAAAAAATTAAAAACAGAACTACCTTATGACCCAGCAATTCCACTCCTGGGTATTTATCCAAAGAAATCCAAAACACGAATTTGAAAAGATATGTGCACCCCTCCATTTACTGCAGTGCTATTCACAATAGCCAAGGTATGGAAGCAACCAATATGCCCATCTATAGATGACTGAATAAAGATTTTGTGGTACATTTATACAATGAAGTATTACTCTGCCATAAAAAAGAATGAAATCTTATAATTTGCAACAACATGGATGGACCTAGAGGGTATTATCCTAAGTGAAATAAATCAGACAGAGAAAGACATATACCATATGATTTCACTTATATGTAGAATCTAAAGAACAGAATAAATGAACAAACAAATTAGAAATAGACTCAGATATAGAGAACAAACTGATGGTTGCTAGATGGGAGGGGGTTGGAATATGGGTGAGAAAGGTGAAGGGATTAGAAAGTACAAATTGATAGTCACAAAATAGCTACAAGGATGTAAAAGACATTATGGGGAGTATAGTCAATAACATTGTAAAAACGACATATGGTGTCAGATGGGTATTAGACTTATTGGAAGGAAACTATATAAATTATATAAATACCTTGCTACTGCACTGTACACCTGAAACTAATATAAAATAATACTGAATGTCAACTATAATGAAAAATATAGGCTGAGATGCTGGGATGGCCCACATGCTTGCCTTGTAGTCATGAAGTCCGAGGTTCTATTCCTGACGCTGGCCCATGTGGACCCATGTGCTGGGCTACAGCACAACTGGTAACCACTGAGATAGCTCGCTGGTGAGGGTTCTTGCCTACCATTTGTGGGGGGGGGGTCCCCCAATTCAGTTTCTGCCACACATGGTCCCACATCCACCTGTGTGAAATGAAACCATGTCACAACTAATGATATGCATCTGTGGAGACTGCTCTGGGCCCTCCCCCTTCTCTCTCTCTAACCTCTCAAACAATAAAAGGTGTTTAAAAAAATCCCATGTATACACACATATATGTATACACACACATATATATATACACACATATGTATATATATGTATACACACATATATATACGTATATATATGTGTATATTATAGATATATAGACATATAGATATAGTCACGGGATGTAGAATACAGCATATAGTCAGTGGTATTGCAATACCTATGTGTGCCAGATGGGTAGTAGACTTGTTGGGGTTATCACTTTGTGAGGTGTGTAAATGACTAATCATTGTGTTGTTCATACACTTGAAATTAATAGTAAAAAAAGAACACAGGCTATGGGAACAGTTCTAGTTAGAAATACTACCTTAACTAGAAACACTAGAAGTAGAATTTACTACTACATTTCATTTTATATTGCTTCAGTACCTTAACACGTCCAGGCTATTGAGTTAGTGACTCAAATCTAACCCCTAATGTGATATTAGGAGGTAGGGCCTTTGAGAAAAAAACCGAAATCATAATAGAAAATGAGTTGATGTGTGAGTCAATAACAAAGGCATCAAAAATCTAACACAGTGCCACAGAGTACCATTTAGCCCAAATGGGAGGCCAGGTATTTGTTTTTGAAAACTATTTTTCAGAAAAGAGGAAGAAGCCATATAATTGACTCTTTATGAATTCTGGCACATTACTTGGCTTCTCTCAATTTCTTTATTTTGAACAACAAAGTACTGCTAAGGGACAATACACATAGCTAGAAACCATCTCACCTGTACTAATTTTGGCTGCTTACACAGAGAATCAGTTATAAAAAAGAAGCAAATAAATTTGTATTTATTTCTGGGGTATTTCATCATAATTATAATTGTTTGATGTCTTCTTTTATGTTGCTAATTTTAAAAAGTTTTATCTAAGATATTGCATTTTCCACTTTACAATATAGTACTTATTAAGTGTATAGGCATTTCCTTTCCCTGTGCACATATTCCATATTCAAATATCAAAAATTTTTAGAAAAAAAATATGAGAAAATCTTTAGAACCTAGGGCCTGGTGAAGAATTCTTTGGTATAACATCAAAAGCACAATCCATAAAAAGCAATAACAATAAATTGGACTTTATAAAAATTTAATATTTTTGCTCTGTGAAAGACTAGAAAGAGGATGAAAATACAAGCTACAGATTGGAAGAAAATATTTGTAAACCATATATCTGAAGGAAGAATGATATATAGAACACATATATAAAGAACTCCTAAAAACTCAACAGTAAAAAAAACAAAAAAACAACCCAATCAGAATATTGAAAAAAGGCATGAAGAAAGATGTTATTGAAGAGGATATACAGATGGACAATAAGAACATGAAAGGGTTTCAACATCACTATCCACTACAAAAATACAAATTAACACCATGATCAAATATATCCACACACCTATTAGAATAGCTAAAGTAATAAACAGTGAGAACGCTAAATTCTCTTAAGGATGAACAGAAACTAAATCTCTCATAATTTGCTGGTAGAAATATAAAATGGTACAGGTACTCTGAAAAATAATTTTGCAGTTTCTTAAAACTCTAAATATAAACTTATCATATGACCAGCAACTGCACTACTGGGCATTTATCCCACATAAAGGAAAAGTAGGTTCACAAAAACTTATGTATGACTGTTCACAGCAGCCTTATTTGTAAAAGTCAAAAACTGTAAACAACCACAATGCCTACAATAGGTGAATGGTTAAACTGTGGTATATCCATACCAAGGAATAATATTTATTAATAAAAAAGAATGTTGAGACATAGAACAACTCTGGATGGCGTTCAAAGGCATTTTGATAGGTGAAAAAGACCAATCTCTAAAGGTCACATTGTATGGTTCTCAAAACCACATTCTCTAAATAATATAGTCAAAATGACAGTCAGAGAAATTAAAAATAGGTTAATAGTTGCTAGATATCAGGAAAATGAGATGGGATGAGATGGGTATGAAAATAAAGGGGTAATGATCGGTTGGGGAGCTGGTTACCTGAATACACACATGTGATAAAACGACAGAGAAGTATCAACACACTTTGAATCAATGTCAATTTCCTGCTTTTGATATTATACTGTAGTTATACAAAATATAACCAATAGGGGAAACTGAGAGGAGGATACAAGAGAACCTCTGTATATTATCTTTGCAACTTCCTATGAATCCGTAATAATTTCAAAGTAAAGTTAAATAAAAAGCAATAATTAAACAAATGGGTTTGGAAAACTAGATACCACATACACAATAATGATATTGGACCCTTACTCAACACCATATACAAAAATGTACTCAAAATGGATCACAGACCTAAATGTAAGAGTGAAAACTATAAAAGCCTTTTAAGAAAATATAGGACAAAAGCTTCATGACATTGGGTTCGGTAAGTGTTGCCAAATTTGATTTCTTTGATATGATACCAAAAGTACACATATCAAAAGAAAAAACAAATTAGACTTCATGAAAAAAAAAAAAGTGCCTCAAACGACAATACCAACAGAGTAAAATGGCAATGCATAGAATGAGAGAAAATATTTGGAAATCATATATCTGGTAAGAGAGAACATGCAGACTACATAAAGGCCTAAAACTCAACAACAAAAACCAATCTGATTGAAAATTGGGCACAGGGCTGGAATACACATTTCTCCAAAGAAATACCCATCAGGATGGCTATAATTAAAAATAAAACAAAGCAAAACAAAACAAAAAAACAGAAAATAGCAAGTGTTGAAAAGGATGTGGAGAAATTGGAACTTTTGTACACTGTTAGTGGAAATGTAAAATTAAGCATACATAGCATTACATGAAATATTGAGAAAATTATACATTTATATTTGAGCTGTATGATTTAAAAAGTTCATTCGACTGTTATTAGAGCAAAGCCTAGAAAATTATACTATTTTAAAGATATTCTTTGCCTACATACTATGTGTGTGTGTGTGTGTGTGTACATATAAAAGGGTGTCCCAAAATTCATGCAAGAAGTAATTTTGGTAGAAAACACAGGTTTATAATTAAAAATTGTAATTTTTCATTGCTCAACAATGAAAACACGTTGTTCTTTCGTGTAGCGCTCCATTTTTAATAACCCTGAACTATCAGTTGTCATGCTTTTTTTTCGTTGGCAACACTTTACCACACAAATGACGCAAAATTCAAATCTTGCGTGAATATTGGGACACCCTTTACACACACACACACACACACACACATGTATATATTTACACACACACACACACACACACACACACACACATATAAAAACTCTTGGGACTAGGGCTCCTGTTAGGTTTTATTACAAATATGCTTTATAAGCTATAGAGTTTCTATTTGGTCATGTTTCCAAATGTACTGAAACTAGTGACTGGCTATATACCTTTTAATAAGTTCTCTGAGACAGTACTCACCCCTCCATGAACATCCTAAATTACCACAGAAAAAATGTTCTAAACCTAAATTAGGGCTACCTCTGCCCTACCTATCTCCTGTGTCTTCTCGCCCACCAACCCTTGAGTTAACTTACAAATCAGCACTACCATCTCCTTTCCTCATGAACCTGAGTTTTCTAGAAAACCAGTCTTCCTCCACCTTAGAGAAGATGAATGTTTTCCCACCCTGACACCCTTCAGAGGCATACTGTGCACCACCTTCTCACTGTCTCCTTGGCACCCCTACTTAGGTCCAACACTAGGGCATGCTATGGGGGCCGTAAAACAAAAAGAAAAACATAATATCTGTAACTATTATTTCCACAGGTAAAAAAAGAAGTACTTGACAGTAGGGTTTTGATAATCTGATTTTGTTTTTGTTCTTAAATCATGTTAAGTTACAGAAAAAAAAAAGGGAAAATTAAGTTTTATTTCTATCCTTCCTTCATCCCCTTTTATCTATTCAAATTTTAACCTTTGCAACCAATTTCTTTATATAATAACTCAAATGTATTTTTTTTTTCCATTCATGATCTGGAGTGTTTCATGGTAGTACTTAGAATTCACAATTTTTGGCTTAGAATAAAACTCATATAATTTGAAAAAATATAAAAGTATTATTAACATTGAAAGTTTTATATTTATAAATATTCAACTTGTTTAAACCTAAAACATAAAACTGATTAAGTTTATAATAAAGATATGCCCTCAAATTTCCAAGTAGATATCATACTTTTTTGCATAAAGATTTCATAGAAGAATATTTATTTTTAAGAAATTATCCTTTTCATATTTTCTTCTCTAAAATACCATTTTAATAAGATCACCAGACCCTACTCAATGGAGTCCTAGGGTAGCCCTCAGAGGACACTGCACAGTCTCAGCAGTAAAACAGACAGACTTGAGGGCAGATTAGCAATTAGGTCATGAAAAACAGGCAGCATAAAATAGCTATTGCTAATCTGCATAAGATGCATTTACTCAATTAAGCAGATGGAAATGTTATTATGAACTCAGTATTCCAGTGATGGTCTTTAAAATGAAGAAGGATAGGGGCAAATGAAATGCACACTGGGGGATTTGGGGCCTTTATGTATTAATTCTAAAGTATACAATGCAGAGCACTGTAATGAAGTTAACAAAATTAATTAAAAGATTCTTTGCATGTAATCATTAGAGACTACATTAAAAAATACATGACAGTTTCTGACATTATTAACAATAATGTGACTGCACTTTAACATTCCTAATGTTGATACCATCACCTTTTCAGAATACTTCATTGATATCAAAACATGACTGACAGAAGTCTTATTACTCAGGGCCTAGTATGAGTATTGTTTTTAATATGCTTTCCAATATTTAGTGTTTCCATTTTGAGTTTCAAGAAATAATAAGCTCCCAATGAACTTTCAAACTTTTTAGAAGACTATTACATATTTTTACTGCCGCATACAGATTGTTCAGATGATAAAATCTGTGTTTTTTACATAATCTTTTTTATTAAACAACAAAATAAGAGGGAATTACTAAATACACTTGAAAGTGCTATCAAACTCTTAGGCAGAACGAAACTATTTGAACAGTTTTGGAAAAATAGTTACAAACTTCAAAAGGAAGTTTTTGCATTATGATAGTTATTTCATGTTTAATGCCTAATTTCAAAGTTGTGGTATGCATACTTAATATAATTATTACAAAATTCATATATCCCAAAATTATAGCCTGCAAGTGGTTGGGGACAAAAACTACATCATAATAAGCTGTGTGTCATAAAATAAATAAGGCCTGGGGATATAGTGTACAACATGACTGTAGTTAATAATACTGTACTGGATATTTCTAAGAGAATCTTAAAAGTTCTCATCACAAGAAGATACATTTGTGGAGAAGAAAGAAATGGCAGTGTGAGAGGCACTCCTGGGAAATTCCCCTGGGGGTTAGAACAAATAAAACAACTATAATTCAACAGAGAAGTTCCTATGCATCGCAGAAACACAGCTAAGAGACCCACCCATCACACCTGAAGAACCTGTCGGTTGGTAAAGAGGGGCAAACAGAGAAGGAGGAAAGGGGGGGGTGGGTGCAAAACCTCGGCCAAGAATCCCGGCTGGGAACTCTGTGGCTGCTGGAGGGAGGAGCAGGGGCAAGTGAGCATTCGGGACATCTCCCGGTCTGCGGGACAGAGAAAAGGGAGGCCTGGAGGCCCAGAGCCTTGGGTCCGGGAGACTCTGCAACCAGACCTCACTTTGGCCCCTAGGAGGTGCAGACCGGGTGCCACCAGACACTGCCACCTGAAATCACTCCAGTTCTGAGAGGAGAGGCAGCGCAGGGGGCTGTGGGACACCATAGCCCAACCTCTCTACGGCTGGGAAAGAGAAGAAAAAGGCTGCAAGTGCACTTCTCTGGTCATGAGCAGTCTGGCCTGAGGGGTCAGCATACAAAATAACTGATTCCCAAACCCAGGGCAAAGACTGGGGGGCAAACCGAATGCACAAAAGCGTAAACCTGCACTGCACACAGTATAAGCAGCTCCAGGCAGAAAACAAGGGCACTGGTTGCCGTCCCCCACTCGCCATTCCAGACCTCCACTGGGTATTAGCAATGAGCCCCAGAAGAAACTGTAGCAGTGAATGCTGGGTAAAGAAGCAGAATATATATAAGCAGAGAGGCAGCCAGAATGAGGAAACAAAGAAACATGTCTCAAAAGAAAAAGTGGCAGAAAACACTAAAACCAAGATGGAGGCAAACAACCTATCAGAGACAGACCTCAAAACAGTGGTTGTAAGAATGCTCAAGAAATGTGATGAAAATTTCAACAGAGAGATTGCAAGTATAAAGAAAGGCACAGAAATCATTACAAAAGAAAAAGAATCCCAAAACTAGGATAGTTTAAGAATCCTCTGGGACAACATTAGCATAACAACCCACTCACATCATAGGCATACCAGAAGGGGAAGAGAATCATCAAGGGGAGAACCTAGTTGAAACAATGACTGAAAATTTTCCTAACCTGGTGAAAGAAATAGACATACAAGCCCATATTTAAAATGGCAAAAATTAAAGACAAAGAGAGACTGCTAAAAGCTACAAGAAACACAAGTAGCAACATATAAGGGAGCATCCATACAACTGTCAGTGGATTTCTCAACAAAAACCTTTCAGGCAGAAGGGACTGGCAGGTAATATTCAATGTGATGAGGAACCAAGGATCCACAACCAAAATCAATGTATCCTGCAAGGCTCTCATTCAAAATTGAAGGACAGATAAAGAGCTTCCCAAACAAGAAAAAGCTAAAGGAATTCATCACAACCAAACTAGTATTGCAAGGAATGTTAGAGGGACTTCTTTAAGATGGGAGGGAAATAAAACAAAAATTAAGAATAAAATGGCAATAGCTATGTATCTATCAACAGTTACTTTCAATTGAAACAAGCAAAAGCTCCAATTAAAAGACAGAAAGAGTACTACACTGAGTGGAGTGTCAAAAAGAGGAAGACAGATACAAGCTGACTTTGCTTATAGGTGAAATCCAAAGAAGAAAATAAACAAGCTGAATGGGGAACAGATTCATAGATACAAAAAACATTTATTTGGTTTGTTGCCAGATGGAAGGAGTTTTGGGGAGTGAGTGAAATAAGGGAAAGGAACTGGGAAGTTGTTTGCTTGTTACAAAGTAAGACTTATGGTGATATGGGGTATAATATGGTAATATAGTCAATAATGTTGCAGTGACTGTGTGGTATCAGATGGCAGCTGGATTTCTTGGGGTGATGGGAGGAGGGCTGGACGGGTGAGTGAAGGAGGTGAAGAAATCAAAAAGTACAAATTCATAATTACAGGATGGTCACAGGGATATAAAGTGCAGCAGAGGGCATATACGTAGTTAATAACACTGTAATAACTATATATGGTGTCAGATGTGAAACAGATGCATTGCTATGAGGATTTTGTAAGTTGTATCACTCTCATGACTATGTTGTAAACCTAAAACCACTATAATATTGTACGTCAAATGTAACTGAAAACAAACAAAAAATAAAAACATTTGTAACTATGTGTTACAATGTGATAGATGTTAACTACATTTACTGTGGTGATCATTTCATAATATATACATATATCAAATTATGTTGTATACTGAAACTAACATAATGTTATATGTCAATTATATCTTTTTAAAAAGGCATGTCTAGGAAAGCAATAAAATTAGTGTATTAATAATTCCTCTACAGGTAAATTTTGAGTTAGTTTGATATTTTTCTCTTTTCTAACAGTAAATGTGATTATTTTCCTCTTTCACTAGTCTTAAAAGGCTTTGAAAACTTTAAGTAACAATTTTACTTAAAAATAATAATTGTATAAAAATTATTTTCATTTATTAATTGATTTATTTGGGGAAGCTTGGATGGCTCAGTGGGTTAAGTGCTTGCTTGTAGCCCTGGAGCCTGAGGATCGAATCCCAGTTCCGGCCCATGCGGACCCATATGCTGAACTGGGGTGTGCCCCCAGTTCAGTTCTTGCCAGGGCCTATGTGGGAGGCTCCCAGCTTAGTTTCAGCCCTTTGCAGCCCGCACCCACCTGTAGAGTGAAACTATATGGAAAACTAATGCTGTCAACTATGGAGACGGCTCTGGGCCCTCCCCCTTCTCTCTGTCTCTGTCTGTCTGTCTCTCTCTCTGTCAAAAAACAATAAAAATAAATCTTAAAAAAAAAATTAATGTATTTAATTAAAATAATTTCAACAACTGCTATAACATCAGCTTGTTTCAATTTTAAGTTTAATATAACAATAATGATCATTTATCCACCCTTACTCCAAACCTACACATTAGTCAACCTTAATGTGTAATCCTCTACCACCCCACCCAAACTTTCCCATCTTAACAGAATTCTACTTTAAACAATTATATAGTTGATTTGTATATCATTTCGTATTAGTAATTGTTTAAACTTTTGAATTAAATTATGTGATTCTTGAAAGTGTTGTGTACAAAATAGGTGTTCATATGACACTCATTAATATTCACAGCACTACATTAATTCATATATTTATTAATTTATTGACACTGTATTAAATGCTGCAGACACAAAGATGAAAAAGAAGCAGTGGCTGTTCTAAAATTGCCTAAACACCTGAAGGACTGTGAGAAGCAAAATTAATGCCCCTCTACAAATGATCACATTAGAATGCTCAGAAACTGGGAATACTGTACTTTAGCTAGCAAAAGGGAATTCGAAGATGTGATTAAGGTTGAGTACATGGAGATGGGAATTATCCTGAATTATCTAAGTTGGCCAAATTTAATCACATAGGTCCTAAAATACAGAGAACTTTTCTCAGTTATGGTCAGACAGAAATGTGATGATAGAAGAGTAATAGTCAGATACACGAAACATTGCTGGCTTTGAAAATGGAAGAAGGAGGCCATGATCCACGGAATGTGGGAAGCCTCTGGAAGCTGGAAAAGGGATGCAGTCCTGCTTGATAAACCCTGATTTTAGCCCAGTGAAACCCATGTAGGACTTCTGACCCTCACAACTATACGATAATAAATTTGTGTTTAAGCCACTTAATTTGTGGCCATGTGTTAGAGCAATAATAGAAAACTAATACTGAGATCACCTCGTCCAACATGATTTTTTGACAGATAAGGAAACTAAGGTCCTTAAAGGCACACATTTAGGTAGCTCCAATATACTTTTGGGCTTGGAGACGACATAATTCTCTCTTCTCAAACTACGTTCTGATGTCAGGGTAAAGGCAGAAAGCTAGGACTTTGGGCATTTGAAGGAAAACAGGTATCACCACTTTTCTATATATTGAATGTGTGAATTGAATGTGTGGTATACTAATACCACAGTTGTTCTTTTCTAGGTTGATGTGGCTACTGCTATAAGATAAACAGCACAGCTTTCACTGCACACCCTCAAAAGCACACAAGTTGTTTGTAAAACTATGCATGCTGTGGCTGTGCATGTGTATCCATTTATCAGTGTAATGTGACCAGGTACTGATAATGATCTCTGTATCACCTTCTTGTCCAGATTGGTACCATGTGCACTGCGCACTTCTCTATAGGAACCAAGGTTGGTGGAGGGGAATGATGAAGTCTGAACCAAAAATACTCACATTGGAATTTTAAAAAGAATAGATATTTTATCTCCATGAATTTAGTCAACAAGTATTTATTGAACACCTACTATGTGCCAGGGACTCTTTAAGGTACCTGGATGGAAACAGTAACCCCTAACCCCATGAAGCATACATTCTATTGAGGGAACCAGATGGGAAACAATATTAATAAATTAATGTTAAATAGGGTTAAATGCTCTGAATAAAAATAAAGCAATGTGAAGGGAACAGTATGCATATGTGTGTGAAAGGTTGAGATATGAAACATTAGACAAAAAGACCAGGGCTGGGAATATTTCTTCTTTAATAGTATACTAGTTCAACTTCTCCTAAAATCAGCAACCAACTAGCTTTAGCGTTCAGTGGAAGACTTCAACATACTGATAATTTGTCACAGTTTTCCATATTATATAAAAATCAATTGGATAGACTTGGCATTAAATATCAATGACAATTACAGCACTTCAGTATTTTAGGACTTTCTAGATTCCAGATGTCTCCTAGTCTTAAGAAACTATATGATCCCATGTTGATTTTCCTTCTGATATTAACTGGATGGCTTAGTAATTACTAAGATAGCATTTTCCACATATAATACATTAAGTACAAGTAATTCTATTTAAAGAGTGGCAGAGAGAGCACAGAACATTTAATTACTGCTGAATTTAAGGGAAAATCCAAATTTAAATAATCCGTTTTATAGATTTTGTTAACACAGTAAGACAGTGTTTAAGACTCACTTTGAAATGTTTCAAGTTCAGCTCTAGTCAATGCATCTTCCTTTTCCTTCAATCTTGTTTCTTTGTATTTAGCATAAAATTGTCCAGCATCCTTAAAAAAGAAGTTACAAAGCAATTAATATAAAGTCATTTTGCTTTGATATTTTCCATATAACTTCATTTTAAAGTAGTATATTCTTTAACAAGTATACTTCCTTTGTGTTTATGTTTTCAAATTTTATAAACAGAAGAAACTGAACAAATACTTCTCTATGGTTTTTCTTAGATAGCTGATTAAAGCCAGACATTGCATAGGAATGAATTTAAATAAAGTCTTTTCTCTCAGATATGGAAGGGAAGGGTCCTCCTATTTTCTTCCATTGGATACTTTCTCAATATTGTGCTACTGCATGAACAGAGTGCAGAAAAACACTACTATTTAACTGATTCATTTAGTACAGTAAATTGTGTTACTGTACCGACACTATTTTCATATGTCTTTTAACTCCAAAAAGTTTTCAAAATTATTATATGCAAATCTGACTATGAAACTTACATATCCATGTAGGTACACGTGAAAGTTGTTATTCCTTCTTCCACCACACTAAGAGACTGGTTCTTACCATGGAGGCTTGAGGATTTGAGGACACACGCTATATACAAATACTTAGGTATCAAGAAACAGTGGCTAAAGTCTCAAGGAATGCCACATAGGTAAGACTTTAGCAGAGAACTGAAAAACAATTAGGCCTTCAATAATCACAGACCTTGAAATAAACAAGTTGTTACTCTAGGAATATGAAGATCCTGACCAAAAAAAAAGCAAACACATCACTTTTACCATCCCTTGACTCAAACGTCATGCATTCTATAGCAATACTGCTTGCAGCTGCCAGGCCACACTGTGCTATGCTTCCACATCTTCGTGTATGCTCTGGCCTCTAGCTAGGATATTTTGCTCCCCTGTCATTATTCTGAAGAACTCTTACTCATCTTTGAAAATCGTATTCCAGCATCACTTTTGAAAGTCTTCCCTGACAGAGCAATTCTCTCCTGTATCCTGCCTCTGTATTTAAACACACTGCTATCATTGCTTATATCATGCTACTAGATTCCCTCCTAGAAAATGAGAAATTTGAGATGGGGGTACTTGTATGCCTAGAGCACAGTATCTGACATAAAGCAGGCACTCAGTAAGTGTTCACTGAACTGAAGTAGATTGAAATACATGAGAAACCTTGTAAAGAAAAAAATGAAAAAGCTTGATGATTGACTGATATGGGATTAGAAAACAAGAGGTATCAAAGATAACTCTAGGGTAACATTCCTAGATGGTAAGATTCCTAGAGAGAACTGAGAGGGTTTTCTTTCTGCAGGAAATAACGGAACAACAATCCTTGGCTCTACCTCAATTCAAATGTAAGTCCATGAACATTTAAATCCTAGAATGGGATTCTCTCTTTTCATCTAGGACTGTCCAAGTTACAGCTTTCTCCTGGGGTCTATTTCTCTTAGGGTTATATTAAAACTCTTCCACCTGATAACAAATTAGGGAAATAACAGGGTATTCCTAAAAGAATTGAATCAACACAATAAAAATGTATCTTATATTCTTTCCATTCCCACTTTTATGTTCCTATTTTATTTCTATCAAGAGAATTACCACAAGCCTTGGGCCAGCTAATTAATGGTATAATCTGAAGGGCACAGAAGGTCATGTACCCATCCTATTCTTCCTCTCATGCCCATACATATATACCTTAAATTTCAACAGGGTTTTTGGGTTAAGGTTTTATGGTCCCTTAACATTCCCCATGCCCCTTAAAAAACTCAACCCTGGAGTAGTAGTATTTTATATTGAATCATATCAGTCATTTATTTCTTGAGGTGAATGAATGAGCATATTATTAATTTTAATAGCTTCTTTCCTGAGAATAGTTTTTAATAATCAGAAAAGGAAAAGGACAGGAAGGCACTGGCTCCTTTAGGGGAGTAAGGAAAGGTGGTACCATGCAAGAAGGCACAGATAAGTTATGAGGTGTGAACGAAGGTAAGGTGAAATCAAACATCATAGAATAGTATAGTGAGATATGAGGGCTGTCTGGAAAGTAGCCAGCCAAGTAGTATGAAAAATAGAGGCATTTATGGCTGGATTTTTCCTGGACAGCCCACATATACTATAGTAATCAAGAGGGCAGATTGTGGAGCCATACTATGTGGATTGAAATCCAGCGTTGCCATCTTACTCACTATGTGACATTCAGCAAATTCCTTCACATCTGTATGGGTGAATTTTTCTCATCCATAAAATGGGAATAATGAAAGCACTTAACTCATAGAGCTGTTATGAGGATGAAATGTGTTAACATATGATAAATACTTAGAATAACAACTTGCACACTGTTAGGCCTTATATGTGTTAGCTATTGTTATTACTTCATTATTCTGCCAAGAACCTTCTCCACGACAGAGTAAAGGTGATTTTTTTTGCTTCATACTTCATCAAAACTCCTCCTGCAGAATCCTGTACCTTCTTTTTTTTTTTTCAAAAAAATTTTTTTTTTAATTTACTTTTCTTTTTTGACAGAGAGACAGAGAGATACAGAGAGATACAGAGACAGAGAGAGAACTGAACTGGGTGAGCTCCCAGTTCAGCACATGGTTCCACACGGGCCGGGGCCGGGACTCGATCCTCGGTCCCTGGCGCTGCAAAGTGAACGCTTAACCCACTGAGCCATCCCGGCTTCCCCTCCTGTACCTTCTTGCTGACATGACCTCTCTTTACCTGTACCCTCTTCACCTCAATGCAAAAAACTTTGCTGGGTATCAGCAATCTGTTCCTAGTGGTCCTACAAAATTTAAACATTTCTCTGCTAATATATTTTTCCTGCTACATATAGCACAGAATTCCACTAAAATTCCTCTTTGAAATATCCATTATATTCAAAACCACACCATTTGAGGGCTGTAATATACTCAATCATCTTAACCTAGTCCACCTAACTCCAGTTTTAATACATTTCCTAGTCTCACTCACTGTTGTAGGCAAAGAATCCTATGTTTTATTTGCTCCATTTCTAAGCATTTATTTAAAAGTTCCTCATGCTGCTTCTTTCCTTCATAGCTTACTTGCACTTTCAACTTATAATTACAATATGCCCATTCCAGGAAGCATTGCTTCTTTAATAAACCTATAATCTCAAATAATTCTACTATACTCAACAAACTACATTGTTCTACCATCTTATGCACAGTTTGGTGTACTATAAGATGCACTGACAAACTAGAAGACTTAAAAAAAAAAAGTGATAGAATGGTGAGGCAGGTTGAAACTACACTTAAAAGGGATTGGAAACGAGAAGATTAGTAATAACCTGATAACTATCACAGAATATCTTTAGGGTCATTACAGGAAAGAATAATATAAATTACTATTATATACATGGTTCCAGAGATACAAGTTTTGATTTTGGATAAATATAAAGAAGAGCTTTCTAATAATTAAAAATAACTGAAAATTGGGAAAGCTGGGATGGCTCAGTGGGTTAAGTGCTCACTTTGCAGCCCTGGGGACCCAGGATCGAATCCCGGCCCCGGCCCGTGCAGACCCATATGCTGAACTGGGGAGTGCCCCCAGTTCAGTTCTCACCAGGGTGAGACCCTGGCCCAGTTCCTGCCCTGTGCAGCCCTGCGCCCACCTGTGGAATGAAACTATGTGGAAAAACCGATGATGTGCAACTATGGAGACTGTTCTGGGCCCTCCCCCTTCTCTCTGTCTCTGTATCTCTCTCTGTAAAAAAACAAAACAAAACAAAAAAAACAAACCTGAAAATGAAATAGACTGACTTTGTAAGTAATTCTAGAAGAGATTTGGTAGGTGGCTATTTGTTAGAGTCATGTAATCAAAAGGGATTAACCGAGAGAAGTTATTTTCAAGTTTTTTTTCCCCTCCCATTCTTCACGGGGAGAGGGGGTGCTTAATTCATACGAATATAATTGCTAAGTACAGAAAACAAAGTGCCATTTGAGTCCAGAATAAGCCCCAGTTTACCAACAATGGAAATAATAGATTTCTTATGGATATCAACTTGCCATCCATCTTTGTAGACACTGCTTAGCTCATAACAGAAACAATAAATATTCAATGAATGAATGCATGCTTAATCAGTGCTCTGGACTGCCTAGGTTTAGTTCCATAATACTGTATTAAAACTATGGAGGTTAGTTTGAACAAAAAGAAGAGTTCCTATCCTCAAGGAGCTTGTATTATAATCCTTATGAATGGAATGTAAGTGAAAGTTTTTATTCTAGAAGCAACTCTTTTAATGCTTAAAATTTCTTGAAGGGCTCAATGTCTGTCTGCATAGACAAGCAGAGGACTGATTTTACATTATAGAACTATGGATAACAAAGAATTTCGGTATCATGGGTGTTCTTTGTATGTAACTGCAGAGCATAGGTTCCTGCACAAGAAGACATTAAACAGTTATATTTATTTATACTTATTTATTAAACCAGTATTATATGTGTTGTACTTTGTTAGGATATATGGAGATAACAAAAGACAGTTGTTCTAAAGCATATGTAAAAACAACTATGAATATTAACAAAAATATGGACTACAAGAGAGCAGGAATTTTTTCTTTAAAAATTTTAGTATTTCCAGGGCCTAGAACAGTACCTGGCACATAGTAAGCACTCAATACATATTTGTTGAATGAATTATTGGAAGAGAGAGTGGTGCTCACCCAACATTCTATCTGTTTCCCCACTTTCTTGTCCTCTTGAGATTAGGTGGGGTCATGGGACTAGTTCTGGATGGGCTGCGGATGGAAATATCATGTGTCATTTCAAAGCAAAGCATGGAAAACGTGTGCAATCCTCCAGCTCTCTACTCTTGTCATAGTGAACAAAGAAGGAGGCCACATGTCCAGATGGATACTGCCAGAAGATGGGGAAGACTTCACTGTTCTGAATCCCTGGATGGCTAGTTAGAACAGAATGCCTCCTTTCCTACCAATGATTAAGTGGCATAAAATTTGAGGATGATCGGCACCTTGCCATAGTCTATCCATCTATCCTGATAATACAAATAGTCAATGCTGCAAAGTTAGTACAGAGAACATGCAATGGGGAGTTTTCAGTTGGCCTGATCAGAAGAGGTTTCATAATGATGATAAAACGTTATCTAAGGCTTGAAGATGTAATCTTCCCAAGATTAGTAAGTTGTGAGATGGAGGATGTCCACATCATAAGCTTTTAAACATTATTGACATGGTTCGTTTAAGTGACAAAATAAGAGGCTGAGCTGGCATTATTTGTCATGTTTTGGTTTACTTTTATTTCTCCACATAAACTTCTAAATACTAAACAATCTAAGGAAAACTCAGGGAGAAGAGAGTTGATCTAGAGTGGTATGAGCAAGGGAACACTATCTGTCCCCTGTCCTAACGGGAATGAGGAACATGGGAGAGCTCCGAGGACAGGCAGCTGCAGAAAACATGAAGGAAGACCCATTTCTTGTTTGACTGTTTGACAGCTCAAATCTCTCTTGTTTGAAGTTTACAGATAACCTTCAACACAGGAAAATATCATCAGTATATTTACAAAAATTGCCCCATAAAGTCAGTTGCTTTATGCTAGATTTTGTTCTCTCAGTGACTTATACTACCATCTCAGAAAACTTTAAAATTATATACTTTGAATAAGAGTCTAAAGTTTTGTACAGAACTCTAATAACACTGAATTCACAAGTAATAAAATAAAAATAAAACAAAACCAGAAGCCATGCCTTCCTTTGCCAGAGTCAGTAGTAGTCAAGATGAAAGGCCTAAAACTTACTTTTTCCATTTGGGTTAAGGGACAGAAGAGACCGTAATAGTCATCTATTCAGCCTCAATTCAATGCAAGAGTACTATAACTTTTATAATAATTCCAGTCAGCCTGAATACTCTACTAGGGAGTTTAAGATCAGACAGCTTATTTACTCACTATAAAGCTCATTATCCAACAAGTTAACCCACTGCTGGGAAAATTTATTCTTTCTTAGCTTTTATATTTCTTATATTTTAATACTTGTTTTCATCTGCTTTAAATTTCTACCATTAATTCAGTTTCTACCATTAATTCAGTTTCTACCATTAATTAGTTGTGTCACTTTGAGCAAATTGCATCACCATGCCGAATCTTAAGTACTTTTCATCTATAAACGTAGAAATAAAGAGACTATATATCCTAACATCCTATCTAACATTTTATGGTTTTTAAACTTTTCTATATCTAACAATAGCCTGTAAAACTACTTTATGTTCTGCCTTCGGACCTCTGAGTAACTGTATCTTGTGCTCTCTCTTCAGAGGGCAGAAGGAATTAAATCTTTGTCTCACAAATATGTTGTGAGATCTTTCCAATTTTCCTGTATCTCTTTGTCCTTCTGCAGCAGTAGAGTTTCAGCCTTATAAAAATTCAGATGGGCTTTCCCATCCTTTTTCATTTGTTCACACACTTCCTATATAAAGTATGTTTGTCAAAGTTTTTTTTTTAAGTTGCAAGAGTACTAAAAGTAAGCTTTCTCCTCCCTGGGAAAATAAGTGTTTAACTTTGAGTGGAAGGGCAGGCAACTGGGCTTGCTACAAATGCCTCCTGGCATTTCAGAAGCCTTTCCCCCGCTAATTAGCTGTGAATGTTTTGTTTATTTGGTTTCTGACAGAGTTCTAGCAAGCTGAAGCGAAGGAGCTAGAAAGGAAAAGCCCTCATGGTATATACGGTGACCTCCAGGCTTGTTCACAGTGGTAGTTTCCATGGTAGAAGCTTCTAGGGAGGAGGGATGCCTCTTAAAGTACAGTATTCCCTTTACTCTCTTAGGCAAGTCTTTATTTCTTAAGGTAAAAGCCACAGCACTAGAGAAGATTCCTCTATTTTCTTGGACATTGCTCCTAGGAAACCTATAAATCCTGATGTGGGAGGGGTTATCACACTACATTCCTACAATAATTTTTAGTTTTACTCTGCTCACATAAGATCAGCTTCGTAGTGAGAAAAGATGGGACTGGGACTTAATGGGAAAAATTTACAACTTTAGGCAAAGTACACCTAAAGGAGTTTTATATTTTATAAATTATGTTAGTGAGAAATATGACAGAGCAAGTAGAGAGCAACAAACTACGAAGCAAATAAACTCCGAATACTTAAGAAAATGTAGAGAACTGTGAACAAACAATGAGTTAGATTGGTAATCACTGGGGATTTTTGGCACTTACTGATTTTGTATGACAAATCGATGGTATTAACAATCTAAATTATTATTGGGTCCAATATACGAGGCTCCAATTTAAATAGGAAGTGACAAAAATAAACTAAGTTATGAGCTAAACTGAAAATATGCACATAGCATTGGTTATATTTCATCAATTGTCTGTCACTTTTGTGGCTATGAACATGGGTTAGAACACATATGATCAATTAAGAAATACCCCAAACAAGCAGTTTGAAAGTTAGAAAAATTTCTTGGGGTTAGAGGTTGAATATAGCCAACACAAAAGACTGGGTTAGTCAGATTCCAAGTGAATGTGTACTCCCTTCAAAACCACCATTAAAACAGAAACAGACTGGTAAAATATGCAAGTCACAACAGGGCTGTACTTTTAACGTTAAAATTAAGTTCTAGCCTCAAAGCATAGCCTCTCTTGATATAGTCCATATTCCTTGCTTATTCTCACTCATAATCCACATTTCATTTGCTTTCTCAGCTAACTAAACACATTTTTTCAAGTTTCTCCAGTATCTCTTCATGTAGTCAATTTATTCTTCTCTACTGTTCTCTCATCTCTCTGTGCACACTTTGACCTCATTCTTCTAATCTATCAATTCTTACAATATCTTTTTTAAAGCAAAGGAAAGGAACAAACCTAATGCTGGAGGTAATAAGAACCTTCTCAAAAAGCCGGGAAACCATCAAAGATATACTTTTACCTCTACTCAGCCTGATCACAGAACCACTTCTGCTACGTACTAACTCTTCCATTTCCAACCTCAAGTATATGAGGGCTGTCCAGAAAGTATCCAGTTATGTAATATGAAAAAGAGAGGCATTTATGGCTGGTTTTTGGTTTTTTTTCCAGACACCCTTTGTATACATATCTTTGACAGATGATGGAAACACTTTTCAGTCTTATCAATAAACTTTATTCTAACTGTCCTGTATAGATGTGTCATATCAATTTATCTGTTAGACTATAAATTCCTAAATGGTTGTACACAGAGTCTGCAAGCCTAGGATGTACCCTTAGATGATAGTAACCGGCTGTCTGATATATTTTCTGAAAAAATTAAAAGAAGCTGTACAATATTTTCTTCAGGTCTCTTTCAGCCTTAACACAGTATGATTACATGGAAATTACTCTATCTATGAAATTATTTTTGTATACTGCCTAGTATGCAAAGTGGGCACTTTGTCCAGGGTCTATTCATCTTTCAAGACTCAATTCATGTGGCTCCTCTCTTAATTTTCCTTGGCCATCTTAAATAGAACAATCTTATTTCCAGAACATTTATAGAAGTAATTGTTTATACTGCATGTGCAAAGCTATATATACCAATTGTATTACTATGCCAAATCACATGATTATTTTAACTCACTTGCTATAACCTCTACCTTACTACAAAGTCTAAGACATATTTATCTTTAGAGCCCCTTATGGTGACTTGCTCTGATATATTTAATAAATTTTTACTGAACCAGCTAAACTGTTTTTCTAAATGTATAACCAGAAGAAGCTTCTGATGTGTGTGTGGGGGGAGGGGATAGAAAATTATTTAGATAAACTAATCAGGCAATAAGGGGTTTTCTTTTTTTTTCTTGTTAAATTTAATGGGGTGACATTGGTTGGTAACAATTATGTAGTTTCCCGATGTACAAGTCCACATCACATCACCTATGCATCGCATTATGTGCCCAGCTCCCAGAATCAGCT
>PVKE010023719.1:0-24407 GCA_004027555.1 Craseonycteris thonglongyai | reverse complement strand
AATGTTATTTTTTTCAGTTATAGTTGGCATACAATATTACATTGATTTCAGGTGTACAACATAGTGATTAGACATTTATATGAAGTAGAAAGTGGTCCCCAGTAAGTCATGCAACCATCTGACATCATACATACTCACTACAAATGTATCACCTACATTCTCTATGTTGTACTTTATATGCCTGTAACTACTTAACTGCCATTTCATATTTCTCAATCCACTTACCTTTTTCACCCAGCCCACCAACCCCTCTCCCTTCTGGAAACCACCAGTTTATTCTCTATAAGTTTAATTCTATTTTGTTTGTTTTTTAGATTCCACATATGGATGAAATCGTATGGTATTTTTCACTCTCAGTCTGTTTTCCCTAAGCATATTATCCTCTCTAGGTCCATCCATGTTGTCACAAATGGTAAGATTTCATTCTTCCTTATGGCCAAGTAATATTCTATTATATATATGTACCACTTCTTTATTCAGTTGTCTATTAATGGACACTTAGGTTGCTTCCACATCTTGACTATTGTAAACAGTGCTGCAGTGATCATAGGCGTGCACATATATTTTCAAATTAGTGTTTTTTATTTCTTCAAATAAATACCCACAAATAGAATTGCTGAGTCATATGGTAGTTCTATTTTTAATTTTTTAAGGAACCTCCATACTGTTTTACATCGTGGCTACACCAATTTGTGACCCTACCACATTGCACAAGGGATCTCTTTTCTCCACATACTCACTAACACTTATTGTTTGTTGATTTATTGATGATGCTCATTCTGACAGGTATGAGGTGATATCTCATTGTGGTTTCAATTTGCATTTGTCTGATGACTAGTGATATTGAGTATCTTGTCATATGGCTATTGGCCATGTGTATATTCTTTTTTGGAGAAATGCCTATTTAAGTCCTATACCCATTTTTAATCAGATTTTTGTGGTAATAAGTTGTATGGGGGCTTTATAAATTTTGGATATTAAGCCCTTATAAAATTATCATTGGCAGTATCTTCTCCTATTCAGTAGGCTGGCTGTCTTTTGTTTTGATGTTTTCCTTTGTCATACAAAAACTTTTCAGTTTCATGTAGTCCCATTTGTTAATTTTTTCTTTTGTTTCCCTTGCCCAATGAGCTATATCAAAATAAACTTAAAAAATTAAAAAATAAGAGTACTAAGTACAACATTCAAGAGTTTGCTGCCTATGTTTTCTTCTAGGTGTTTTATGATTTTAGGTCTTACATTTAAGTCTTTAATCCATTTTGAGTTTATTCCTGCATATAGTATAAGAAGGTGGTCCAGTTGCATTTTTTGCATGTATCTGTCCAGTTTTCACAGCACCATTTATTAAAGAAACTGTCTTTATCTCACTGTCTGTTCTTGCCTCCTTTGTCATAGCTTAACTGATGATATAGATGTGGGTTTATTTCTCAGCTCCCTATTCTATTCCATTAATCTATGTGCCTATTTTTATGCCAATAACATGCTGTTTTGATTACTGTAGCCTTATAATATAGTTTGATATCAATTTATCACTTACTTTTTAAATATCAATCTTTCACATACTGGAATATCAGTGTTATAAGAAAATCACCAGGTATGCAGGGATAGCTCAGCAGGTTGAATGCTTGCCTTGAAACTGCGAGGTTCGGCGAGTGAATCCCAGCCCTGGTCCATGCAAACCCATATGCTGAACTGCTGCACAACAGGTAACTGCCAGGATGGCAGTGAAGGTTCTTACCTCCCATGTGGGAGGCCCCCAGTTTGGTTCCTGCCCTGCACGGCCGCATATTCACTTGTGTGGAATGAAACTATGTCACAACTAATGATGTACAACAATGGTGACTGCTCTGAGCTCTCCCCCGCCCCTTCTCTCAAACAATAAAATAAATCTTTAAAAAAATGTCATAATATTTTCACAATAGATACATTATAATATTTTTATGGCTTTCTTTTACTGGCCTTGTAATGACAGATCAACGAAGGTGATTTTGCAAGGGGATATACTAATGGGGTTCAAATAAGTACTGGTAGTAGTTCAACAGACTAACAATTTTGTTTACAGCAGGGACTGTAATACATCAGGTTGGTCAAAATGTCATTGCATTTTTTGTGAGTAAATGCAAAGTGATATTTTATGAAAAACACAATGATTTTTTGGCCAACCAAATAGTTAATACGCAGTGAGGCTTTTTCATTTGCTCTGAGGGGGAAAAAAATTATTCCAATAAAGACTCCAATAGAAGGATGATATAGAAGTTAAAATATCTTCATCTTCTTGTAAGATTTGATCATCTCCTGGAGAACATTAGAATTGGGACTACAGTGATTTTTCTCCCTGGGATGTGTGTGTGTGTACATAGCTGACTACTTGATAGGGAGTGGTAGGTGAGATGGGGCTTTCTATAACTGAATAAGGCTTGAAGTCAAAGCAGGAAGAAAAGATCTGGAGGGATCGCTATGATCCAAACCAGTTTAATAATCAAAAAGGGAAACTATCTCAAATAAACAGATTAAATAAACCCAGGAATACATTATCACAAAGGAAGAATTAGAAATTGCCAATATTCTCATTTAAAACTTTCTGATTCTCCTAGCAATTTAAGGAAGACAATTTCAAACAAAAAGGAAATACAAATATCACCTCTCAATCAAAACAAGACTTAAAATTTTAATTCCAGCATTGTGATGTTTCAGGAGACAGGCATGCTCATGCCCTGCTAATAGAAATATAAATTGAAAATACAAAGAAACTTTCTAGGAGAAGAGATTATAATAAAAAGTCTTAAAATGTGTCCTTTGACCAGCTTTTGTGTGCTAAGAACTGACTCTGAATAAATTATCACAGGCGTGTGTGTGTGTGTCTTGGTCTAAATTACCCATATATCCCAAAATAGCATACTGGTTAAAATTTTTCAAAGTACAAAATATATACTATTCACTATTATGGTTAATTATATGGACACAGAAAAAAAATCAGAAGGGGCTAGAGTGATGCTTAAGTGTTGTTTATGACATTCTGCATTTCTACCCTTGATGATGAACACACATTGTTACTTCTAGTAAAAGTTCTTAAAATTAACTTTGAAAGCTAAACTATGGAGTTAAATTAGAAACAGCTTTCCCAAAACAAAACAAAAATAATATTTTTTTTATGGCGTTCTCTTTGAAAAGACTTCATAAAAACTACTGGGACTAAAAAAATTTTACTTTCAGACATATCTGAATATTTTCAAAGAGTGCTGGAAATTTCCTTGCAAAATATCATTGTCAGATTCTTATAAATGACAACATGTTCAATTGCTTCACTTAGCATTGAACAGATTGAAAGATGCTGTGCTCCAGCCTCAGGCTGCTCAGGAAGTTGACAATTACAGTAATTGTAAATCTAATGTCTCTTAAACTAATTAATAATTGGTATGATAAAAACTATTTCATTTGATAGGCTTTGAGGAGACTGGAAGGGTTAAAAATAAGATTCAATCTTCTATTCTTGAAGAAGGTTCAATAGGTGTATTTAATGTGAGAAGGGGCTTAAGAGATCATCCAGTTTTGAATCTTTTTCCACACTGTTCAGAGGAGAAAACCTTAGCTTACACACAGGGAAAGTGGGTGCCTAGCCAGAGAATCAAGGTCAGGGCTACGATTGAATTTAGTATCTTCATGACAGTCTAGAGCTCACGCCACATACTTGGATTCAGCTTTATTTCCTATGGTAATTCTCCTATATATATATAATTCTTACAATAACCGTTCCACAAGCACTGTCTAAGGCAGGACTTCCCAATGAAAATGTAATGAAAGCCACCTATGAAATTTAAATGTTTCTGGCAGCCATGTTAAAAAAAAAAAGAAAAAAGACATAGGTCAAATTAATTTTAATAATATATTTTACTTAATACATAAATACAAGTATTACCATTTCAACCTGAATTAAATATAAAAATGAAATGAAATTTTGTATCTTTGTTTTTTTAGGTACTTTGTCTTTGAATATTAGTGTGGCTTTTCCACTTATACTGTGTCTCAATTTGGGTTAGTAAATTATACGTGCTCAATGACCACTGGCTGCTGGCCAGTATATTGGATGATGGTGCAGATCTAAGGCAGAGTTGCATTTATGGCTTTCATCTCCAAATGGCCATATCCATGAATCTTTAGGCCTCTACCTAAAAACAGGAATTGTATAAGAAAATCTATGGAAGAAGCTACCCCAATAACATGGAAATACCACAAACACTGAGGTGTGTTATGAAATAGGCAGTGCCTTTCCTGCATTGGCTGATAGATTTAAGTATTAAAATGTTGTCTTAACATGAAATAATGCCGATTCAATTGGGAAATGCTAAAATCACAGCTAGGATATTAGAGGCCTGTGACTGAAAAAGCTGTGGTCATTCTCCTCTCAATGTTATCTGCTTAGCTAACACCATCCCTCTATTAAGATTCCCAGGTGCCTTCTGCCAGCAAGAACTACTCCTCCTCAATTTAATGATACTTTCATTCAGATTCTTAAGTAACCCTTGATCTTCAGTCTCCCCAACCAGATTATACTTGTAAGCACCTTGATAGAAGTGGATCACAGTTTGCTTCTCTAAATTTCCAAACATTGGAAAGCAGCACAGCACACTGCACAGAGCAGGTACTCAAAAACTTGTACCAGATAGGTAAATGTATCAGCGATGTCTCCTCAGAAGTGCATCCTACCTTTTAGAAAATACTGTAAGGAATTAGCACACAAGGTAAATATTCCAGATTTCTACCTAGCATCAAAAGATGAGAATTTAGGAAAAAGCCACAGATTAAGATTCACATGGCCATGCTGACCAAGCATTATATAAAATTATTCCTTTAAATCAGAAAGACCTAGCCTTAATCAAAAGAAATGTGTTCAAGCCCAAACATGCGCACTTTCACGCACACACACACACACTAAGAACAATAGCTTATCAGAGTTTCAATAAACAACCCCATTAGGCTGATACAAAATTAACTTCTTGTTGCCCAGATTTAACAACAAATTATTCCTTCAATGCTTGGTAATCAGAATAGCAAAACTCCTGAGGATTCAGTAAGTGAATGAGAGATTCTTTGCTATTGCTAAACAAAGTTAAATTTTCACTTGAGAAATAGTTCAAGAAAGCTGGCTCTATTCAGGTGCATTTTAAATGATATTCTTCTAGGACAATGATCTAAATATAACGGTGATTTCTGCTAAACATGTCTGCCTAATTTGTCTTCATTGCTAACACAGTAAATAGCCAATAAGTAAATTTCTCTATTTGATTTTCCCATATTTCTGGGGTCTGTGAAAATTCCATTTTGGCCTTTAATAGTTAGGCTGTCTATTTGTCTTCTGGTATCATCCCGGGTAAGTGACTTAATTCCAAGCCCAGCAGTTTAGGAGTATGTGATAAAAGCATCTAAAAAAATCAATAGGGCATCCATGCCCCTCAGTCCCAGGCAGCCTTTCCCTACCACACTGCGAGAGCTCATCAACACTGTGGTTCCACTTGTTGCACTTCTAAACTGATTGGAAATGCCTTGACCCAAAGGTCAGATGGTAGAGTGTAAATATAAGGGCTGTTTTACCACAAGCTCAAAGTTCCCCATTACAAGAAGTCAAGAAGGCCATTTCCAAGGCACTGGGCTGTGTTGTGCAATAGAGGCCTAAAAATCTTCTGAAAACTGGCACATGTTTCTACTTCCTCAAGATAAACAAGGAAATGCCAAAAGAGTTTCTTCAGGACACATGCCATGCTCCTCTCCAACAATGACACAGGAATACTGCCTTGAGAACCAGCAGCATTGGAAGTTTCAGTATTAAAATCTGTAAGAAACTAAAGTCTACCATATTGTAAAGTTTATTAAGTGTTACATGCTGATAAGAAGTGAAATTTACAGTGAAAATTACAAGTGATCTATAAAATCCTAAGAAAATGGGTCATTCCTTAGAACAGGATGACACAATACTGAGAGGTAGCATGAAAACCAATGGTCAAATATCCAGATGGTCACTTGATTCTTGGAATCTTGGGCAGGTCAGTTAACTTCTGGGAGGCTGCTTCTTAAAGACCACAGGCCTTTAACCAGTTCAGGATTATGGCAATCTTTGAAAATCTCTCCTTGGAAATATTTTACTAATACATAACTTTTACTGGGACCATACACACCTCCCTATCAAGATTTTCTTTTACAGACACTTAAACTCCAGGGCTTATCTCCATATTGTAAGCTCTGTGAAAACAGGGTATGTTCCCAGAACCTAGGACAGTTCCTGATACCCAGCTGGTGCTTAAAGGGTGTTTGATGGATGGCTGTGAATGGTGAAACTATTGAAAGATTAAAGACGGTTTATATAAAGCAGACTTGCAAATTGCAAACTATTCTATAAATATGCTATTATTTTTGTTAAAGTAACTACAAACCACATGTTAGGCCCTGTTCTAATTGATACAGTAAAACATAAAACAATCTATTTTTCCACAGTGTATAACTTTTTTTCAAAAAACTAGAATTTTTTAATTGCTTATTTGTGGTTCAATATAAACTTCTTCCTTTGAAAATCATTATAAATATCAATAAATTAATGAACATTAAAATTCACCATTTATGTGCTACCTAATTTTAATATGATTTCTTTTTGTCAAATTTAGACATTTGTCAAAATTTCAATGTTGAAAATATAATTCATCCTCTAATAAATTCTCATATTCAGTGAATAAGTTCAATTGCTTGCACTTTCCCCAAATCCAGATCTGGTTCCCTACCCTTTATTTTCTATGTCTCACCTTGGCCCTCATTATCTTTCACTAAAAAATATGAAAGTGTCCCTCACACCAATTAAGATGGCTACCATCAAAAAACAGAAAAATAACAAGTATTTACAAGGATGTGGAGTAATTGGAATATGTGTGCACTGCTGGTGGGAATGTAAATTGGTATACTGTAGTGACAGAAAACAATATTGCAGTTCCTCAAAGTTTAAAAATAGAATTACCCTTTGACCCAGCAATTCCACTTCTGGAATTCCAAACAATTTCAAAACAAAATCTTGAAGAGATATTTGTACACCCACATTCACAGAAGCATGGTATACAAGAACTAAAAAAAAAAAAAAAATGGAAGCGACCAAGTTTCCATCTACAGATGAACAGATAAGAAAAATGTAGTATACATATAATGCAATATTATTCAACCTTAATAAGAAAGGGAATTCTGATATATGCTGCAATGTAGATGAACCTTGATGACTTCATGCTAAAAGAAAAGTCAGTCACAAAAAGACAAACACTGCATGACCCCACTTATATAAGGTACTTAGAATAGTCAAAATCATAAAGATGGAAACTATAATGATAACTTTTAGGGGTTGGATGTAGGGGCATTATTGTTTAATTGGAATAGAGGTTCAGTTTCTGGTCATACAGCATTATGAATATATTTAACACCACTAAACTGTACACTTAAAAATAATTAAGACAGTGAATTTTATATTATGTGTATTTTATCACAATAAAAGAAAAAATAATATGAACAGTTAATATTTTCATCAAATAAAATATATGATTGACAACTACAGAAAAAAATGTTGAATATTAAAATACACACACACACACACACACACACACACACACACAAAGGTCCTCTACTTTTTACTTTTTCTCCCTCCAATCCATCCTTTGGACCATTTTCAATAATCTTTATAAAACACAAATTTGATTAAGTGACCTTCCTGCTTAAGAATCAAGACACATGTTCTGAGCCTATGTTTTAGGAAAACACCAAACTATGGTAAATGTTTCCTTTACTCCTATGACTTTAACTCACTCGCATGGCCTCTCCCATCAGACATTCCACATCTGACTAATAATTAACATTTGTTGTGTCTTGTACAAGCCGTGTTCTTTATACTTCCACACTGCTAAAGCAGGGCTCTGTCTGCAATGTCTTTGGCCTCTTACCTGTTATTAATCATCCATCTAGCATTGGTTCAAACATCACTTTCTGGCCCATTTCCCCACTCCTCCAGTCCTAAAGAAAGAGTACTTCCTTTGTGCTACCATACTATATACAAGTGAAATAATACATATACTGCATTAAGGATATTCATTTGTGTCCTTTACAGTAGTCTATAAGCTATCTTAGGACATTCCAGTACTCTTCACATAATATGTACATTAGGCAAATGACCAAATAAAATGTATACATGCTACTGCTGACAGAGACATGAGCTCTGAATAAGAAGGTTCCCATGTAAGTTTCAGACTGCCTCATATTTGAATTAAAGGTATCTAATTTTCTGATATCAAATCCATAGGTAAATTGTCTTTAAAGGGGGTATACAAGTGGCAATGGCGATGACAATCACTCACAATATGGAGCACTTACATTTGCCAAGCTCCATGTTAACACCATTTATAGGTGTTAATTCAATTCACAAGCTTCTCTACCTGGTAAATATTAGTATCCTGTTTCACAAATAAGAAAACTGAGGTTCAGAAAAATTAAACTATTTACTCAGCATCCTAGTTCATAAACAGTGAAGACAGGCTTTGTTCCTCGATTTTTTATTTTTAATCAATTCACAAAGATCTTGCCTGAGAAGATCTTGAAAATGCTATTAAGAGACATGACATGTTTCAAAGCATTGCCTTCAAAATCTTGTGACAGATTAATCTGGTGACACATTAATCAACTGTCATATTTCCTTTTACAGAATCCAAGGGAGAATTTTTACATTTTCATTTCTCATATGTTAAGGCAGTACTAACTACTATATTGTTGTACTCACCTGGAAGTGGGTTTCTCAAACCATATGATGATTCAAATGCAGCCTCTAAGAGTGAAACTTCTGATACCATATTGAGAAGTACAAGAACTGTCTGGAAAAAATACATCTGTAAATGCCTCTACTTTTTACATTACATGGCTGGAGCTTTCTACACAGCTCTCATATCATCGATTTAAAGAAAATTAGTACAAAGGTGGACTGATAACGTTTGCCTCGACTTAAATAGAAAATAAATGGGAAAATTATTTTAATGAAAAAAAATATATATATATAGCTACATCATTTATTTTCAAAGCTGCATAATTATTTCTCTATAAAAATCACCACACATTTTAATACACTTCCACCAATGCTGCACTAGTTTTTTAAATCCACCCTTAAAAAAATGAACCAACTTATCCAGCACCTTACTACACTTACATCAACACACTGATCACCAAAAATGGCTTGCATTAGTCTCTGAAATCTCAACTGGAGGAACATTTTCTGCTGTTAAGAATTCAATAACAGCATGCTGTTTGAACTGAAGATCTGAACACTCTTCCATTTCAATATGCACTGGGTGAAAAATGTAAGCATCTATGTGTGCAAGGTCAAGATGTTGGAGGGGAGATACCATGAGACTACATAGCACATTAGGCAGATATATCTAATGTAACAAAAAAATATTGCAGTGAAATCAAAATTTATCAGCCCGCCTTCGTAGTTACAAAATAGTCATGGGGATATGAGGTACAACATAGGGAATATAATAAAAAACATGGCAATAGCTGTGTATTTTTACCCAGTGGGTACTAGACTAATCAGGGGGATCACTTCCTAAATTATACAAATGTCTAACCACTATGCTGTACACCTGAAATGTAAAATAATAATGAATGTCCAAGAAAAAGAAAATAGACCAACTCTTACCTTTCCTATATGAAGATGAGGCATTCCCAAAAAATTGAAAGAGAATCCATCTTTCATTGACACAGACCTCTCATTAACCTTTCTCTCCTATTCTTCATCTCTGCTCCTTAGTGATCAGTCTAAATGTTCTCTCTAGGGGCTCTTAAGTTTCTTACTTTCTTCTCCCTCTGGCCTGGTATGTCCAGACTCCTCCTCAGAAATCTCACATTTCACATTGCTAAACTTTTGATCCAAAAGTGACCTTCTGCCCTGGACTGGGGCCTCCTCCCTGCTGGGAGGAGCTGCAAAGCTATGCCTGGTTGGGAACTACATTCATTGATGATGTTAACTAGATTTACTATGGTCATCATTTTGCAATACAGACAAATATCAAATGATTATGCTGTATACCTGAAACTAATATAATGTTATATGTCAACTATAACTCAATTAACAAAAACACACCAGGCTCAGTATCAGTGAGACCTGAGCCTACCACTTATTATGGATGGGCCCTTGGGCATGTCACTTAAAGTGTTTGGCCTCAGTGTCTTCTTCTGTTAAAGAGGCATCTGTCCCAATACTTGTATCAGACAGATGCCGTGGGGTTCATGTGAAATAATGAGTGTAAAGCTTGTGGCCATTGGCCTAGCACAGAGGAACTGCCCATCCTACATATTAAAATAAGTAACTCTCATCATTATTCAGTTCCAAAGAACTTGTCCATCTCTAAACTCATAAAGAACTAACGTGCTCTTTTCACACTAGACATCCTATTTTCCTCTATGGCCACTGTTGTGGCTGTACTCTTCTAGCTAGATATAAGTTTTCTTAAAGCATTTGCCATGTTTTATTTTTCTTCTGAATTCCCCCTACCTCCAGCAAACAAGAAAGTGTTAGGAATACAAATTCCTAAGAAACACTAATCAGTCATATTTGAGCATCTCCAAAGTTCACCATGAAAATGAATATGATTTACTTCATATCATAAACCAGAAAAAATAACATAAATTATCATTGTCTTATCTGTTTTAGGGGCATAGAAAATGGAATATATTTTAATGGCTAATTCATGAATATGTAAATAAACATAGATAACATTAAAATATGTAACTGCATATAAGATAACTGAGTGATAATATTAGAGATAATCAACAATGCAGTGTGTAAAAATTCTAAAAACACATTTATTGTCAAAAAGTCCTTGTTTAAAAAGAAATCTAAAATCTGACCTGGCACAGAAAATAATATAACAAAGTTACATTTCTGAAACTTTGTCACTGAAACATTCTAAATAGAATTAATACTTAAATTCTCTGAATTTATATTAAAAATTCACACACAATGAACAAAGAAAATAAAACTTGCCAAAGCCTGTTCTCTGTCTTCCTATTGGATATGTCTGTGTATACTCTGAACACATGGGAAGGAAAAGTGTTGAGGACTACCAACGACAGGATGAAGGACAGTTTTCCATTTTACACAGTGGAAGCACAATACTTGGTGTGTGAGGTGGGCCAGGTGAGACTGCTTCTCTCAAAGTGGTAATCCATTTGGCAGAGATGAGACAGGCTAAGTCTCAAAATACAGAAAAGGCTCATTAGCTGCCCTTTGGAAGCCAAGTTTTGTTTTGAAATCCTAAGAACTCTCTTAAGACCCAAGAAGGATGCAGGTCGCAAGAACGGATTACAATCTGAACTGGAGAGGCCCCTGTTCATCACAGAGGTCTCATAGCTCCTCCAGGAAAGGCACATCCGGCTAGAGCAGGCATGTCCAACATGTGGGCCAGGACGGCTCTGAATGAGGCCCAACACAAATTCTTAAGACATTCTGAGATATTTTTGCAACCTTTTTTTTTTTAAAGCTAATCAGCTATTCTTAGTGCTGGTGTATTTTATGTGTGGGTCGAGACGATTCTTCTTCCATTATGGTTCAGGGAAACCCAAAGGACAAACCTGCTCTAGGGCCTTGAGTCCCAAGCTGCTTCCAGAGTATTTCCTGGGTCCTGCGATCTACAAGCAGAGGGCTTTGGTGGAGCCACAAGATAGAGGCCTCTGAACTCCTCAGGCAGTGTGAGGCTGGTGGGCTGATCCATGAAGCATCTGTTCCAACAAACAGCCATCTGTACTTTATACCCCAAGAAAAGGTGGCACCAAGAAGCCAAGTTTTCCTGGATGAAGCCAAGTCTGGAACTTTTCCAGCCTAGGGAGAGGAATTTGGGGGCAGTAGATGATCTACAGACAAGTGCACTGTAAGTATAGGAATTGCTCTATGGCTCAATGGAATGATTTACAAATAAGCTCCACGAAGGGCAGGAGCTACAAAATTAAATAAGTGTTTATAAATACTGTGCCCTTTACAATAATAAACAGTATCAACAATCTGGACCTGATATAATAACTTACATTTCTCAAACCACATCATAGTTTGCAAAAAGCTGTCTCACAAAGATGCCTTTATTCATTCCTCCCATTAAGCTTGGAAGAGGGAGAGAGAGGACTTTTAAAGTGACCTGCCACAGTGATTACAAACATACATTTTTGGAATTGAATACCCGGGTTAAAATTACCTCCTCTGTCCCATACCAAACATTTTTATGACCTTGGCCAACGGCTTTACTGCCCCAAGACTCAGTTTCCTCATCTGTAAAATCAAGTAATATATTTATTCTCATAATATCACTTGATGGTTAAATATAATAGTGTATAGGAAATCCCCTCACCATGTGCCTAATAAGAAGCTTAGGAAATTTTCTCACTCTTAATGATTCAGGGAGGCCCTACAGTGTTGTCTGGGCCATCCTACACTAAGACCTCACAAGACTTAGCTTTCATCATATCCACTCCTCCATGACAAAGAAAAACAAGCAAGCATGGCTTCTCTTTCTAGTTTTAGGTAATGAAAACCCTCCAGAAATAGTGCAGCCCACTTCAGTAGAGCTATGACTGGGTCACAGTGAAGATTCTTGCTGTGCTTCCACTCTGCCCCGTGTCTCAGGGCCTCCCTATTCATTGAGTTGTCATCAGTCCTCCCCAAGCAAACATTTGAAGAAAGCCCAGATGAGGTTGGAAAGTCCAAGCTAGCACAGCAGTCACTCTCCTTGATCAATGCACATTACTTCCCCCTAGGAAGATGGATTCTCTTCTCCCAATTCCCCTGATAAGATTCTATTAGGAGAGCAGGCACTTTCTTGTGACTTGGCCAGGGTTCCCCCAGGGTGACAAGACCCCTTCCATCCACATGCACAGAAGGAGCAATCACACCTGCCAAGACCTGAGCAAAGAGGTGGTTTGATGGAATGTGTTCCAAATGAAGAGATGTCAGAATAGGACCCTAGGGAAGCCAGAATGGCTAAGCAAGTTGAGTGCTCATCTTGCAGTCCCAGATCCAAGGACCAAATCCTGGCCCTGGCCCTGGCCCGTGCAGACCCATATGCTGAATTGGGGTGTGCCCCCCCCAGTTTTGTTCTTACTGGGGAAAGCCTCCTATGTGCAAGGCCCCAGTTCAGCTTACACCCTGAGCATGTCTCCCATGCAGGAGGCCCCAACCAGTTCCTGCCCTTTGCAGCCCCGTGCCCAACTGTGGAATGAAAAATATGTAGAAAATTGATGACATGCAACTATGGAAACTGCTCTGACTCTTCCCCCTTCTCTCTGTCTGTCTCTCCGTAAAAAAAAAAAAAAAGAAAGAAAGAAAGAAAGAAAGAAAGAAAGAAAGAAAGAATAGGATCCTAAACCTCTATCTATATGCAACTCTCTAGAGTGCTGGGTCTCTATTCATATACCAAATACAATGTGCTTGTTAAAATGTTAGATTCCCTGAAGTACCTAAAGACTCTTAGAAGCCTGTGCATGATTTAGGGGGGCAATAAAGAGAAAACAGAGCCTAGTCTTCTATTTCAGTGGCAGAATACAAAGCAGGCCAATCTCGGGTAAACTAGAACCCTAGCTTATGTGGGCTTGTTGTTCTAAGTTTCCTTCTGTTTTTAGAAGTAATACATCTCACATTATATCTCAGAAATTTCTATATTACTTTTTCCTCATAGGACTAAATTCATTTTAACATCTTATTACCACCTTCTATTCAAGTATGATTGGTAGATAAAGGCAAAATAGTAATATGGCTGTTAAAGAAAATGCATATTTGATACATCTGTGTAATTAGCTGGGCGTGGTAACACATCTTAACAAAATTGCAGTTAAATTTTAAAATCAACTTCATACTTGAAAGTGAATAAGGAAAATGCAGAATGAAGCTTTTTATTTTATGGGGCTCATAAACAGAGCTTTCAACGTAAGCCCTTACTGTTTAAGAGCACAAGGTCTAATGAGACACATGCCTTACTTTGAAAACCAGTTGAAAGGCTATATATTTGTTGTCCTCAGTGATTTTTATACTTTTTCATTTAGTACGCCTATTGAACATTCACAGCAAATACTTCTTATTGAATACTATTTTTAGAGAATTTTGTTTGTGATACATATTCCTCTTTTTGGAGCGTTTACCTTTGTGCAATTAAAACTTCTCATCTAGGTCAAGTTCAATGTCTTTACTTGACCTTCTAAACTACATATTATCACCGTCTCCTTCTGATCCCCTAGAGCACTGAAAATGAGAGAGGGATACAGAGAGAATGAGGAAAAGTCAGTTAAATATTTCTTTTATAATTCTTTGGGAAAACACTAATAACTCAAGATTTTTAAAGGTTCCAATCATCAGTATCAATTGTCACTTAAGGTGCCAATCGGTGAAGAGGTATAGCATTAAAGACTGAAATTGCTTTGTGAATTGTCCCATGAGATTACTCTCCCCTTTTCACTATTTCTATTCCTTATTACATTGAAATGTTTGAGTTCCAGGAAAGATGGCAGTAGGTAAATGCAGTGCTTGCTATATCCTATGACCACATTAAAATTACAACTAAATAATAGAACAATTTACCTCAATAACCATCTAAAGATTAGCTAAACAGAACTGCTATTACTAAGTATATAAAGAATAAGCCACCTTGAGACTGGTAGAAGGAACGAACACATGAAACCAACTTGCTCCACAGCCATATGTGGTGGTTGAGCACTGGGAGGAATATTCTGGGTAGTGGAATGCCCCCTCAGGAGTGAGGCATTCTCAAACAGGGCTCCCCAGCCCAGGGTTCTAGTGCCAGGAAGAAGAGTCCCCAGGACATCTGGCTGTGAAAATCAGCAAGGATTATGTCTGTCAGACTGAGACAGAGGGATTCTGGAAACCCAGATATCCTCTTAAAGGGCCTGTGCACATAATCACTCTCCCAGGTTCCCACCCTGGGCTCTCATGGAGGGATGGCAACTCAAGAGGCACCAAAGGCATACAGGAAAAGACTGAGTTGTAAGCCTTCAGGGTGAAGCCTAGAGGGCTAGCCACCATTAGTTTGTGTTGAGCCCTCCTTCCCTATAGCCTATAGGCAAACACCACCTTTCCTGTGTTGATCTTTCCTCCATATGACCAAATCTGAATCTGCATTGGCTGGGTAAACTCCACTAGCTCCACCCCAAATGATACCTGGGACTCCACCCTGCTCAACCCCTGTAGCATCCAGGGTACTTTCAGCACCCAAGCACTCAACAACACACCCTACAACACAGAAGATCTTTCAGCAACAAACAGCATACATAGATTTAAAAGATGTTATGGTATCTTTGATGGTATGCAACCAGCCCCAACCTATGTTGAGCTGAACAACTCTTATAGATCTGTGGGCCTGAGGCAGTCAGCTAGTGGTCTTCGTGTGCTCTGAGACTTTTCTGAGGGGCACCAGGCTCAGCACTGGTACCAAAATGGAATGCACACTGACTAAGTGAACACTCACCTCACTCTGGCGACTTTCTGAGATGCTACCTCACTAAACTTACATAAGTCCAGAGGCTCTATTGGCAGCTAAGCCTTACAGGTACCTCATTGTACCTTGGACCCTTGCTAAGCTGACCTTGACTCTCAGTGCAGCTGCACATTCAGGTCCAACACTGGCAGCAACCAAACACAAATGACTTTGTGACTTCTACCAGGATGACCTGGGCCAGACACATGCAGCAGCTAAACTTGGGCTACACAGGAGCTCCTTGTAATAGGCCCCAGAACTAACATACCTGAAGGCCAGCTTCAGACTACAAAAGAGCACTACCAATTAGCCTCAGAATGGCAAGCCCAAAGGCAGGTCTCAACAGGCACATAAGCCTGCTTTGGCAAATCACAATCTTGGCAGTCAGCCCCACACAAAGCTGGTCAGGTGCTATGGATGTGGCCAATTCTCACAATCAGTCAGTTGAAGAATCAACCCCACCCACTAATATGCCAACAGCAATGAAGGCTCAATTACAACAGGAGAGTGCATGCAAACCCTATAAGAGATACTCCCAAAACACACAATAAAGATGATCAGAGAGACCGAGCAACTGGGCCATACAAGACACCTACTACACAAGGCCACACAACAAAGACTGAGAGACATAGAAGATCTGCTAATACATAAAATCAAACAGAAAGCATCAGCCAACTTGAGGAAACAAAGAAAATGTCCCAAATAAAAGAACAGGAGAAAACTCCAGAAAAGGAATGAAATGAAATAGAGATAATCAACCTACCAGAGATGAAGTTCAAAACACTGGTTAAAAAAGTAAGGATACTCAAAAAACTGATTAAGAACTTCAACAAACATAGTAAACATAAAATGGACATAAAAACCATAAAAATGAGCCAGTCTGAAATAAAGTATAAAATACCTGAAAATAATAATAACAGTGGAAGAATCAACAGCAGAATAGATGAAGCAGATCTAATCAGCGACTCTGAAGACAGGATAGCAGAAAATACCTACTCAGAATAGCAAAAACAAAAAAGAATCCAAAATAAATAATGAGGATAGTTTAAGGAGTGTCTGAGACAACATAAACCATAAACATTCGCATCTTAGAAGTGCCAAAAGAAGTAGGAATGGAAAACCTCTAAAGTTTCTCCATCTGAAAACTTTCCTAACTTGGCAAAGGAAATAGACATACAAGGTGAGGAAGAGCAGAGAGTCCACAAAAAATATGAACTCTAAGAGGCTCACACCAAGACACATTGTAATTAAAACGGCAAATGTTAAAGACCAAGACAGAATCCTAAAAGCAGAAAGAGAAAGGCAACTAGTTATTTATAAGGGAGTTTCCATTACTGTCAGCTGATTATTCAACAGAAATTTTGCAGACCAGAATGATTAGTACAGAATATTCAAAGTGATGGAAAGCAACAACCTACAATAAAGGCTATTATACCAAGAAGGCTATCATTTAATATTGACGAAGTAATAAAGAGCTTCCCAGACAAGAAAAAAACTAAAGGAATTCATTATCACCAGGCTAGTAGTATAAGAAATGTTAATGGAACTTCCTTAAGAACAAAGGGGTAGAGGGAGAGGGGCCATAAATAGGTATAATAAAGTGGCCTTAACTATGTACCTATCAATAATCATTTTAAATGCAAATGGATTAAATGTTCCAATAAAAAAAAACACACAGATTAGCTGCATAGATAAGAAAACAAGACCCATGCATAAGCTGCTTATAAGAGACTCATTTCAGGTCAAAAGATAAGCACACACAGAATAAAAGTAAAGGGATGGAAAAGGATATATTATATAAAGAAAAAAGGGAAGAAAAGCTAGCATAACTATAATTATACCAGACAAAAGAGACTTTAAAATAAATACTATAATAAGAGATAAAGCAGGGCATTTCATAATGATAAAGGGATCATTCCAACAAGAGGACATAACTCTAATAAACACATATATACCCAATATAGAAGGATCTAAATACATAGAGCAATATTGATTGACATAAAGGGAGAGAACTACATCAATACAATCATAGTAGAGGACTTGAATAACCCACTGATATCAATAGACAGATCCACCAAATAGAAAATAAACAAAACAACAGAGGCCTTAAATGACATACTAAATCAGATAGATTTAATTGATACTTTAGAGCATTTCATCCCAAAGCAGCAGAATATACATTCTTTTCGAGCATAAATGAAACATTTTCCAAGATAGACCACATGTTAGGCCAAAAAATAAATCTTTAAAAAATTAATCAGATTAAAATCTTGAGATTCTTCTCCGACAACAGTGGTATAAAGCTAAACATCAATTAAAAGAAAAAAACTGAAAAACACACAAACACATGGAGGCTAAATAATATGCTACTAAACAACAAATGGTTAACAATGAGATCAAAGAAGAAATCAAAACTTACCTGGAGACAAACAAAAAAAAAAATACAATGACCTAAAATAAAAATCTATGGTACACAGAAAAAGCAGTCCTAGGAGGAAAATTCATAACAATAAAGGCTTCCTTCATAAAATAAGAAAAACCTCAAATAAACAATCTAACCCTAGATGTAAAAGAACTTGGAAAAGGTCAGCAAACATTTCCAAAACTAAGTAAAAGGATGGAAATAATAAAGATCAGTGGGCAAATTAAAAACATTGAGTCCAAAAAAAAGTGATACAAAAATCAATAAAACCAACAGCTGTTTTTTTAAAAGATAAATAAAATATATAAAACTTCACACAGACTCATCAAGGAAAAAAAGGACCAAAATACATAAAATCTGAAATCAATAAGGAGAAGTGACAATGAACACCACAGAAATACAAAGGAAATACTATAATCAATCACACACACTAACAAATTGGATAATCTGGAAGAAATGGATAAATTCCTAGAAACATAAAATCATCTAAGACTGAATCAAGAAGAAAAAGAAAATTTTAACTGAGTGATTACTATTAATGAAATAAAATCAGGAACAAACAAAATTCCTGAACCAATGACTTCACAGGTAAATTTTACCAAATACTCAAAGAAGCATTAACATCTCTTTTCTTTAAATTCTTCAAATAATTTCAAAATGGGGGAATGCTGCTAATCTCATTTTATGAGGCCACCATTACCCTAATTCCAAAACCAGAAATAAACTACAAAAATAAAAAGAACAATACGGTATCCCTGATGAATATAGATTCAAAAATTCCCAACAAAATATTAGCAAAGAGAATTCAGCAAAACATTTAAAAATCATACATGATCAAGTGGAATTTATTCCTTCAGTGCAAAGTTGATACAATATCTACAAATCAATTAATGTGATACATGACATAAACAAAATAAAAGATAAAAATTCTATGTTCCAGGAAAACCAGGGTGGCTCAGCGAGTTAATCGCCCACTTTGAAGCCCCAAGGACCCAGGATCGAATCCTGGCTCTGGCCCAGGCGGACCCACATGTTGAACTGGGTGTGCTTCCCGAATGCAGTGAGGCCCCCAGTTCAGTTAAAAAAAAAAAAAAATTAAATAAATAAATAAATAATTATATGTTCCTATCGATAGATGCAGAAAAAGCATTTGACAAAATAGGACTCTATTTATGTTAAAAATTCCCAGCAAAGTGAGAACAGAATGAACATACATCAACATCATAAAGGCCATATATGACAAACCCACAGGTAACATTATACTCAATGGTGAAAAGTTAAAAGCATTTTCCTGAAGATTAGGAGTAAGACAAGAATGTCCACTTTCACCACTTTTATTCAACATATTACTGGACATCCTAGCAACAGCAGTCAGACAAGAAAAAGAAATATAAGGCATCTAAAGTGGAAAGTAAGAAGTAAAAGTGTCATTATTTGCAGATAATATAATATTACCTGTGGAGAAGCCAAAAATAGCATCGGAAACAATTAGAACTGTTAAATGAATTCAGTAAAGTAGCAGGATACAAAATTAATACTCAGAAAGTATTGCATTTTTATACCTTAATAATGAACTATATCAGAAAGAGAAATTAAGATAGCAATCCCATTTATAATTGCATCAAAAATACCTTAAAAATGGGGAAGCCAGGATGGTTCAGTAGGTTAAGTGCTCACTTTGCAGCCCCAGGGACCAAGGATCGAATCCCAGCCCCAGCCCGTGTGGACCCATATGCTGAACTGGGGAATACCCCCAGTTCAGTTCTCACCGGGGTGAAGACCCCAGCCCAGTTACTGCCTTGTGCAACCCCACTCCCACCAGTGGACTGAAACTATGTGGAAAAACAAATGATGTGCAACTATAGAGACTGTGCTGGGCCCTCCCCCCTTTTCTCTGTCTCTATATCTGTATCTCTCTCTCTGTCAAAAACAATAAAAATAAATCTTTAAAAAATTCCTAAAAAATTTACCCAAAGACTTAAAAAACTGTACTCATAAAATTATAAGACATTGAAGAAACTGAAAAAATTATAAATAAATGGAAGCATACGCCATACACATTTAAAAGCAAAATTAACAGTTAAAATTTCCATAGAACCCAAAGAAATCTACAAATTCAATGCAAATTTTATCAAAATATCAATGGCATTTTCACAGTAAAATAAATAATCCTAAAATTTATTTGGAACCATAAAAGACCACAATTAGCGATGGCAATCTTGAGAAAAAAAGAATAAAGTTGAAATTATCACACTACCTGGCATCAAACTATACTACAAAGCCACAGTAATCAAGACAGCATGGTACTGTCATAAAAACAGACATATAGATCAATGGAACAAAACAGAGAGCCCAGAAATAAACCCACGCCCATATGGTCACCTAATCTATTAATATGCCAAAGAAAGCAAGAATATACACTGAAGTAAAGACAATTTATTTAATAAACTGTGCTGGGAAAATGGGCAGATACATGCAAAAAACATGAATCAGGATCACCTTCTTACTCCATATGTGAGAATAAACTCAAAATGACTTAAGGATTTAAATTTTAAATCTAAGACCCAAAACTATAAAACTTCTAGAATTAACATAGGTTGTAAACTCTTGAACATTGCTGTCTTTTTTTCCCCAATATATCTCCTCAGGCAAGGAAAACAAAAGAAAAATAAACAAACAAACAAATGGGACTATGTCAAACTAAAAAGTTTTTCATAGCAAAGGAAACCAGCAACAAAACAAAAACACAGCCTGAATGGGAGAAGATACTCGCCAATGAAACAACTTGTATGGGGTTAATATTCAAAATTCACAAAGAACTCATAGAACTCAACATACATACACATAAAATAATCCAATTGAAAAATGGGCTGAGGACGTCAACAGACATTTCTCCAAAGAGGACATATACTTGGCCGCTAGATATATGAAAAGAAGCTCAATGCACTAATCATCAGACAAACGCATATTAAATTTACAATGAGGTATATAACCTCACAAATGTCAGAATGGCTATCATCAATAATCAACAAACAACAAGTGTTAATGGGGATGTAGAGAAAAGAGAACCCTCATTCACTACCGGTGGGATGGCAAGTTGTTGCAGCCTCTATAGAAAACAGTACGATGGGAAGCCGGGATGGCTCAATGGGTTAAGTGCTCACTTTGCAGCGCCGGGGATGGAGGATCAAATCCTGGCCCCGGCCCGTGCGGACCCATATGCTGAATTGGGGAGTTCCCCCAGTTCAATCCTCTCTCTGCCTCTGTATCTCTCTATCTCTCTCTCTCTCTCTCTCTCTCTCTCTCTCTCTCTCTCTCTCTCTCTCTCTCTCTCTCTGTCAAAAAATTAATAAAAAAAAAACAAGAAAACAGTATGATGATTGTTGAAAGTTAAAAATAGATCTACCTTATAAACCAGTAATTCCACATCTAGTTATTTATCTGAAGAAATCCAAAACACTAATTTAAAAAGATATATGTGCCCTATGTTTGCTGCATCACTATTTATAATAGCCAAGATATGGAAGCAACGTAAGTGCCCATGAATAGACAACTGGATAAAGATGTGGTACATATATACAATGGAATATTAGTCAGACATAAAAAAAGAATAAAATCTGGCCATCTGCAACAATATGGATGGATCTAGAGGGTATTTATTATACTAAGTAAAATTAATCAGACAAAAAGACAAATACCATATGATCTCTCTTATGTGGAATCTACATATGAAATCTAAAATACAAAATAAATGAACAAGCAAGACAGAAACAGACACACAGATACAGAGAACAAACTGATGGTGAACGTATGGGCAGGGGGTTAGGGAGTGGGTGTAAAAGGTGAAGGGATTAAGAAGTACAAATTAGTAGTTACAAAATAGTTATGGGGATACAAAGTATAGCATAGAGAATATAGTCAGTGATATTGTAATAACTATGTATATAGTTGGCCAGATGGCTACTAGACTAATGGGGGTGGGAGGCATCACTGCATAAATTATATAAATGTCTAACTACTATGCTGTAAACTGGAAACTCATATAAAATAATATTGAATGTCAACTATAATTGAAAACTTAAACTGCTAAAAAGAGAACAATACAGTCAAAAATTTTTAATTAAAAACTGTAAAATGCTTACCAAGTAAAATAGAAAAAAAAGAGCAAGAATTAAAACAAAAAAAATAAAACAATAAAACAAAATATCATTTATTCAGACTATGCACAAAGAAAATCCAAGTTAAATCAATAAATAAATCATTATAATTAATGAGATGGTTCAGAACAGTTGTTGGATTAAAAGAAATCAATATATAAAATCAATGATATGCCCTAATATAAAAAAATAGAAAATCTTATTTTAAAGTTAGACTTATAATATAACACAATAACACTAAGTCTAATAAACATATGTAAGTCTTGAGAGTAAAATAATATTAATATAACTATATTAAAAGTTATAAAAGAAAATAAATAAATGAGAAATATATCATGCTTATATACCTGAAGTCCCAAAGGCAACTCTTACACATTAATCTATAAAAATCAAAGCAATTTCAATCAAAATCCTAACAGTTTTTCATGGAATATGGCAACTTCACGCTAAAATATATATGGATGAGTTAACAGATCGATATCTGTCAAGGCAATTTTGAAGTAGAACAAGTGATTTAGTTTAGGTATCACTATAAAGATACAAAGATTAAACAGTGTATATAGTTGAAGGTATAAACAAATAAACCAAAGTAATGAAAGAAATGTCTTTAAAATAAACTCATATACCTATGAAAGCTTCAAATATAATAGACTACAAATTTGTGAGCAAGAGATGAACTATACAATGAATGATGCAGGAATAACTGGCTATCCCAATAAAGAATGGGGGCGAGGGGGAGGGAATCAGATCTCTACTGCTCTCCAAAGATATTATGAAAAAACAAGAAATTTCTGGTAGATTAATAACTTAATCAGGCAAACAAATATATAAAATTTAGACTATAATATAAAGAATATGTTGATAGCACCAAGATAGGAACACAAAAAGTGAAAAACTATTAAAAAATTAAACATTTGAATATATTAATATTGATAGTTTTTCTAAGATGAAACCTCTCATAAGCAAAGTGTAAAGAAACTTGCTAGTGGGAAAAAGATATTTGCAATCCATACAACCAAAAGATGGAATATAATAAAATGTATAAAAGGCACATGCAAAAATTGATTTGTAAGAAAAGACAAAAGATAAGCATATTATATGAATAGACAATTGAGACAAGAATTGTAAATGACCTATAAACATATGAAAAATAGTCAATAAGTAAAAATCAGGAAATTACATATCACAACAATCAGCTATCATAATATGCTTACTAGAAATCAATATATTTGAGTGATTTTAGAATGTGGGGAAACAGAATCAAATGCATAATAGACAGGAGAATAAACTGAAGATCTATTAATATTATACAGATGAATAAAGATATAACTCACAACCCAAAAATTTGATCTTTAGGTTTAAATCCTGGAAAAATTCTTACACATTTTCTTTAGGTGACATACATCAGGATGTTCATTATATTGAAGCATGACTCAAACACACACATACACACACATTCTTCTTCATTCACTTGTGAATATTTTGAAGTTATGTCTAATTCACCAATATAAGAAGAAAAGTACATTCTTGATAATGGCAGAAAGATGGAAAGCAATTTTACTGACTTTATTGGGATCACTCATGTAAGGTGTTTTGTATCGAAGAACCAAGGTAACAACAGACTGATTGTTACTTTATTGAGAAATTCCCTAGTACCTGTTTTGAGAAATGTCATAGCTCCTTTAGAAGTTTAAAAAGCAGCTATCTTTTTTGCCATGCACTGGTCAAGTTTTATCATGTCTCATTAAGAGGCTACAACTTTCAAATGTTTATTGGTTGTATAATTTCATGGGCTACATAAAAGTAATGATTTTTAAATGTCAATATATGTCATCTTGGAAGTTTCTGAAGTTTTTAAATGTTTAATCTTATTTCATAGAATATAAGGATCTATACTTGCAGAGAAGTGTAGCTTTAGGTCCTAATAAATGGACCAGCAAATAGTCATATTTACCACTGTAGGCATAGCATGCCCACAGGGGCTGTTACATAGCCTTTGCCATGGAAAAGGATTTACAAAACTTCATTTTTCACTTACTAGCTATTTGGCCCCTGACCTTGGATAACTAATTTCTTATCTTTAAATCTCAGTTTTCTCATCCATAGCAGGTTTCCACGATCCTAATCCTTCACGCCTCACAATGTAATAACAGTCAAGAGAGCAAATGAGATAACAGGCATGGGATTATTCTGCTATAGCTGCCATAACAAAAAAAAAACAAGCTATTGAGTGTGTCTAATTGTTACCAACCAATGTAACCTCATCAAATTTAACAATAAATTAAAAAAAAA
>PVKE010023718.1:0-24401 GCA_004027555.1 Craseonycteris thonglongyai | reverse complement strand
AACTTATACATTGCAGTTGATAAAAAAATTAAATTGCATTTTAAGTTAGTAAAAATCTATCTTGAAAAAGTGTCGGAAAATCGAATTTTTTAGGTACCGCATGTACGGAATGCTGCTATCAAAAGTTGGGTCTGGAAATTTATTTTCTTCATGAGCCTATATCTCGAAAACTTAATAAGTGATTTAAAAAATAAAAAATGGTTTTGAACATATATTTTACGTATCTACCCATACCTCGCTGGAATGCACCTTATACTGAAACACAGTGTATAAACATAGTATGCATTTCACACCCCTTCTTTCCCCTTAGACTATGCCTATGAAAATATATCGATCGCGACACACTTTTAAGATAAAAAGTAGATCTTATATACAGAAAAGTTGGCCACCCCTGTCCTAGAGTGCTTTCTGTTTCTTACCTCACTCTGTTTTCTCTTCTCCTCCTTGATCTCCCTTGGCCTTTCCTATTCATTGCCCTTCTTCCCATGTTCTAGAATGCTGGCTACATGTCAGGAGGTCCAAGATAATGACTATGGTTCCTGGCCCTCCTTGGAGGGGCAAGGTCCATTCTCTGGCCTTCCTACGGGAAGCTCCAAGTCTTAACGAAGTCTTTACAAGATCCACGAACATATTTCATGCTAATAATTTCCAACTCTTAGAGCAAAACCTGTAGAGGTTATTGTGCTAACAAAATGCCCATTTATTCTCTTTTGCTAATGGCCTCTTTCAAATATGGGTAAAGATATGAAGGGCAGAAAAAGACAAGGGGGACAAAAGAATCTTGTCCTACCAAGGGTGTTTAATATGAAGTTGGGAGAGTGTGTATCAAGTGTGGTTAGCCTCCTGCCTTGCTGCCTTAGAGGCCTTCTCATGTCATTTTACTCCAAGAGCAGATTTAGACCCTAATGAAAAAAAATTTTTTTTTCTAAAGAGACTGCGTTATAGGTGGATGCAAAGAGGATTAGCTGGTTTCCTGAACTGTCTGTCCTGAGTGGATCACAGATGCTTGTCTTGACTAGGAGACATAACTTCGTGCTATGTGGCTGGGAGACAGTGGTTATTTTGGGCAAAGTTTCTCCTTGTATGGATGAGGGAGAAGGCAGCAGGACCTGTATCTTCTTTGCATCTCATGTGCATAGGAGGCTTAAGATTTGGGGCATTAATGAGTTGGCAGACTGAGTGGCTTTGGAGAAGATAAATTCCTTGCAAACTTCAGGATAAGTAACAGATGCTGCTCCAGGGTCCAGAATCCTGCCCTTCTGTGAAGCTTTCCTCTCCATCCAGGTCAGATTGAACTTGGCGTTCTCTCAACTGGAGGATCCCATTTTAGTAGCTAACTGAAAGCAATCATGGATTTTAGTAAATATTCATTATTTAGATTCTTTTACTTGATTGTTGCAGGCTCAGTACAATAGGTTCCACTTACAAGCAGTATAAATTCCAACTCCTCAGTCTCACATTAAAAACCCTCTACAATGTGACATGCATTTGACTTTCTAGGCTTATCTCTTGACATTGACTTGCCTGACTCCTCTATTTTCTTCAAATTGGTATAATCATTGCTCTTTAAATTTGCTATTCTTCAGTTTGTATATTTCTCTTATCCTCTGCCCTGTCAAAATTTTATTCTCATCCCAGCTCCTGCTTCAATCTCTTCTATGAAATCTTTCCTGGCCACTGCAATGCAAATCTGTCTATTTTTTGTCTAAAAAGCTATGGCTTTAAAGGGTCAATGAAACTTTTTAGGGTGATGAAAATGTTTTCTGTCTTTTTCTTTTTAAGATTTATTTTATTGTTTTGACAAGAGACAGAGACAGAGATAAAGAGAAGGGGGAGGACCCAGAGCAGGTTCCATAGTTGTACGTCATCAGTTTTCAACTTGGTTTCATTCCACACAGGTGGGCGGGGGCCGCACAGGGTGGGAACTGGGTTGGGGGACTCCCGCACGGGAAGCACACCCCCTCAAGCCAGGGGCTGAACCAGGGGGCAAGAACTGAGCTGGGGACCTCCAGCATGGGAAGCACACCCCCCAGTTCAACATATGGCTCTGCACGAGCCAGAGCCGGGATTTAATCCTTGGTCCCAGGGGCTGTAAGGTGAGTGCTGAACCTGCTGAGCCATCCTGGCTTCCCCATGTTTTCTGACTTGATTGTGGTGGTGGTTATAAAACTGTGTATAATTGTCAAAATATATGAAATATACTTCATATAAGTGAATTTTATTACAGGTAATTATCTCAAGAAAGCTGGGAAAATAACTAAAATAATGTCTCCTACTGCTGGACCCACTCCTTTGACAATAAACACACTTACCTTGTGTTGAGACCTCTTATCCCTCACATGTACAACTGGAAGTCAAGAGGCAGAGATATTTTGAGTGTGAATTTGGGCAACACAGCTGAGGAATCTTCTGAAAGAAAAAACAAATGGGGTCACTTGTGGGGTCCAGCACACATAGATTGAGCTGGGAAATGGAGAGTAGACAAGTGGTATAGAAACTGCAGAGAAAAACTATAGGGATTTAGACCCAAGGATAGAATGAGTTTGCTTCAGTGAGTGAGACTCAGTGGTAGGGCCTGCTGCTCAGAGAAGAAATGCTCAGAGAGGAAAGTGGTGCCACTTGAGCACATGGTGGATGCTTCTCGAACCTTCCTGCTCTAGCTACCCTAGCAGTGTAGTCCCACGTTCAGCTGACTTGCCATTCTAGCTGACATGCACAGTCCTTGAGAACAAGAATGCCTCTTTGTATCCTCCACATTTAGGAAAGTCATTGAGCTTCCCTGACAAAGAATAAGCTCCCCCAGTTTCCCAAAACTCTAGGATCAAATGTGCAACATACAGTGTCATGCCACCAGGAAGACGGTAGGTAACTCATGAACAGCCTAAAAAAATCAACACTACTATAGTAGAATTCTAAATCCAATTAAATTTGAGCATCCGCCAAGAGATATTGTATTGAACAACCAAAGATTTAGTCATAGTACTTCGTTTAATAAAAATTAGGGGTTGTTTTCCTTTTGATAGTGAAGCAAAAAAGAAGGGGGAAAAAGAGAGTTAAAGAATTACTTAAGGGTTTCTGCACTGTCTATGCAGAAGTTTTTGTAACCCAGTCTGATGATAATGTTGAGTGATATCTATCATTTTCCAGGGTAGTCATGACACTCTTAAAATAGGATCAAAACAAGATAGATGCCAATGAACACATGACATTCTTTTTTACATTCTTAGAGTGTTTTCTTCTTTAAAAATTAAGAGTTGATTTTTATCAGAGTAATAATGTACCCAAGTTAAAAAAAATAATCAAATAGTACTAAAGGGCTTATATAAGAAGCAGCAACAGCAGTCCTCTGCAAGGCGTTATCACCCCCACCCCCCAGTCCCGGTTTCTGGAGGCAATCACTGTCTATTATTTTGCTCTTTCTTCCAGTGTTTATATTCATATTTCTGAATAATATATGTAGCATGACACTAAATATATTTTTGCTTTGGCCTCAGAATTGTATCTATAGCTCAAAGCTGAAAAATAATAAGTGATAAGAACTCTCATAATCCAACAAGAATTGACAAGATGACAAGACTAATCTCCAAAGATCTTGCTAACACATGTGGCAGAAATGAGAAGAATAGATAACATTTATCTTGAGTCCTGTTCTAAATGCCTCAGATTCATTTACTCCTAACTATTGTAGCGACCCTGTGCAATCGCTCTATTTTACAGCTGAGGTAACTAAGAATTAGAGAGATTAAGTAATGCTGTCCAATAGCAGAAATAACTTTCTATGCCAGGTAGTCTGACTCTGGAACATTATACCATACTGCCTCTGGATGGATACTGCCTCTCAGTGGCTTTGCTGCCACACCCACTACTTCTACTCCAGCCTAAATGTGCTGAATGCCTGAAGCTCTACAAAGATTTTGCCATGAGCCTAGGGGGAGAAAAAGGTGTCTCTCCTCTTCACCTTCCCTTGTAGCTGTAAATCAGCAAATGGAGAGGGTATGTTCCAAGTAGAGATAAGAAATATCTATAAGAAGGAGAGCCTGGCATTATCATTGACCTGATGAATGCCTGTTTGCAGCAGACTGGTTGATTTCCTTTGGTGTCTATTTCAGCAGGGAGGAAAGAAATGAGACCAAGGCAGGAGTAAGAGTATGTCAAGGATGCAGTGACCAATGGGACACTGGAGAAGATAGTCAAGCTTGAACCATACTGTTGACACTATGCTGGAAGGCACAGTAGAAACTGGAGCCTGGGGTGTGAGGTTGAGTGAGGTCAGAAGAAGTAAACCTGATGGGGGGAAGGTTTCTGAGGGCCCTTCAAAAAACCCATACAAGATTCTTGCTACATGGTTGATAACTAAGATCAGTCAGTGTTTTCTAGGAGGTGACAATAGCAGTATCAGGAAACTTTTACTCTGATCCCCATTTCCTGACCAAAATGAAGGTAGGGGTTGAAATTGCCAATAAGTCTCCTCTGTGCTCTGAGTTCCTTGGCTGAGGCTCAGCTGGAGATGGGAGAGAAGGAGAGCATTCAACAGAATCTAAGATTACAATTTTCAAAGAGGGAAGGTAGATTGGACATTTCACACCTTTTTAAAAATGGCCGGAAAGCTATGGGGTCTGACCAAGAGGTTATTAAGTGGAGCAAAAATGAAATTCAATATAGCACAGTTGAAGGTAGAGATCAGAGAAGAAAATAAAATGATCTCATGTTTCTACCCTCATCTCAGACTGAGAGTATGCAGCACTCTCAGTAGCTGTTACATTAACTGAGTATGCTTTTACTGCTTATTATTGATTTAGTAGTATAACATTTTCCTATTTTTGTTTGTTTGTTGGTAAATGATGAATTTACTCTTTTTTATGCTTCCTTCCTACACACAAACCTTTTATTCTCTATCCTACCAATTTAGCTATGTTTAGAAAAATCAATCATAAAACTATATTATTGTTGCTGTCAAAATATTGTTCACTAGTGGGCCATACTTTTACTATGATTATATTTCCTTTCTTGGAAACGTGGGAAAATAAATAATTATTTATTTTTCATTTACATTGTTTTCTACACACAAAGCTTTAAACTTTAACTATCTGACCTGTCCATTTCCTATATATGGTTATTTTATTCCCAAATGCCCACACATATGAAATCTTCTTTCAATTATTTTTTTCCTCCTAGAGTTCTCTCTTCTGAAAGTCCAATCTGCAGTGCCTGTTCTCTGAATCTACTGCACATAGGTGACCCTGAAACTTCCCTTGGTCAATTTCCTGCATTAGATTTAGTTTTCTTAGATTAGATTTAGTTTTCTTAGATACTATGTCTTCCTTTATTTTTCCTTTCTTGGCTGGCTGTATTCATCCCTCCTTCCCACCCTCCCTGTTTTCCTCCCTCCCTTCCTCCCTCCCTCTCTCCCTCCCTCCTGTCTCTATCTTTCTATTTCTCCTTTCCTTCCTTCCTTCCCTTTTCTTTTTCTTATAATTGCACATCTAAAAATGTCTTCATTGTAGTTTCATATTTTTTGCTCATATGGCTAAATAAAATATTCTAGATTTGTATTAATTTGGATTACTTCTCCCCCCCACCCCAAGTTGAGCTTGAGACAAACGCACACATTTAGATGTTTGTTTGGGAATGTCCCAGGGAGTAAAGGAATGGAAGAATGGAATAAGAACAGGAGAAAAGACAATACCAAGATGTGCTATCGTGTTGGCCGCTGCTACAAGTGACTGGTATTCCATATCACCAGCACACCGTGAGTTCATATGAAGGACAAGAGGGAGTCGCATATGTCCATCAACTCCCCTCTTCCACTGGTCAATGGTGTTCCCTTAGGTTTTATTTTCCTTCGTTTTCTGGCTGTGCATACGTGAGCACCACAGTCACCAGAGGTGTCGCATGCTCCGGCATCAGAGAAGACCCAGGACAGGAAGCCAGGGTACGCAGTGTGAACTTGGGCTGAGGGGCTATTCAGCTCCATTGAAGAAGGCTGCTGTTTGGAACGGACTGCCACAAGAGCAGCTGAAGCAAGACAGAGTTCTGAGAGCTTTAGCAGTGTTGCGTATGAGGCATCTGATACTCCCCACTCTTACATCATTCATATCTATTAAACTCCTTCATTAAGTGCAATTCATCATGTGACCCACTTGAAGGTGGCAGCAAGCCATGAGCTCTGAAAAGACATAAGACAAGAATATTGCTAAAAGCACTTATAAGTTCAACCGCTGCATGTGATTCAAAGATCATATTTCATATTTTCATCTTTCTCCTACTTTAAACATTCTGTATTTCCCTAACCATCAACCAAAATTTCATTTGGTGTAGGTTGATTGCTGATGAGGTGACAGAAATGAATATTTTGCAGGGGTGTGAGCCCTTAGTTATCTTGGTTCTGTTATTTATCACTAACTGCTCTTATCAACTCACCATATTCACTGGGCATGAAGTCAATAAGAGATGCCTCAGTGAGTCCTTTGAGTTCCAGCTAGACTTCTCCTTCTCTCCTTGTAACTCCAGATCCTCTGGGTAATTAAGGTCAATTACTGCTTCAAGTAGAGTTACTCTTTTCTTTGTCTACTAGCCTATTGGCATAAAGACTCCAAAATAATCTGAGGGTAGTCATATTTTCTTTTTTTATTTTTTAAGGTTTATTTATTTTATTTTTTTTGACAAAGACAGAGAGAAGGGGAGGGCCCAGAGCAGTCGCCATAGTTGTATGCCATCAGTTTTCAACACAGGTGGGTGGGAACCGTGTAGGGCGGAAACTGGGCTGGGGGGCGGGAGAGTGAGAACTGAACTGGGAGCCTCCTGGATGCGAAGCACACCCCAGTTCAGCATATGAGTCCACGTGAGCTGGAACTGGGATTTGATCCTCAGTCTCTGGGGCTGCAAAGTGAGTGCTTCACCCATTGAACCATCCTGGCTTCCCCGGTAATTATATTTTCAAGGTCAGTAAAATCTTACAAATTTTAAACATTTTAATATATGTGTTATACTTTGCAAGAGATCGTTCTGGCTTTCTGAATGTTTCTTTTTCAAGCCTCTTGTGCTTGTTTCATGATTGCAGTACTTTCTCTTACTCTTTTGAAGATAGCAAATGCATTTGTTTTTTTAAAAAATTGTTTTATTTCCTGCATTATTCTCATTTCCTTCAGGTTTCTTTTTAGTCTGTTTGTGTATTTTGTTCTTCCTCTTTCATGTAGGATGTTTCTCCCAATAGTTTGACGATCTTTAGATTCCCATTCATATTAAAGAGGTGATAATACAGAAAGCTAAATAAAGCCCTTGGGACTTTATTCTTGGGAATTCTGAATAGGGTCATTAAACAATGATGACATAGTCTAAATATCAGTATGCTGACTTCTTATCTCTGAGGATAGTCCATGTGTCAATGGAAGAATCCTCCAATCTTCTGTCTTGAGTACTACTGACTTGTTGTAGGGGTGCTGTGATAAAAGGTGTCAAGAGATAAAAGCGTGGTGACCAAAATTAACTTTGCAGATTTTTAATTAATTTTTTACTTTTAGTCTAACACTTTATTCATGCTCTCTATCCTATCTCATGCCCCTGAATTTGGAATTACTCTAGTCTGGTTCCTCCAAAGAATAACCTTTCTGTTTTCTGTTGAGGGGGAATAGTTACTTATCTGCACTAAGTTTAGGAAGTCCCTGGCTCTGTGCATTGACTTCCAACCAACCTACCTACTGTCAGCCCCACATCTGGTCCTTGCCTTCTCTTGCATCTGATGCTGACGCCAGCCAATCAATTCATCCCCATCCTTTCAGTATTCTCCTTTGCAGGATGCTGAGTTGTTTATTCTTTTCTGCTATTTCAGTTAGTATTCCTCCAGGTATTTCTTCCTATTCATAAACATGGGATAAGAATTTATTTTCTTCTTAAATTTCTTTTGGCAATGTTTTATGGTTTATAATATGCTGTTGGATCTAGTTTGCATCTATATTCATAAGGGATATTGGTCTGTAGTTTTCTTTTTTTGTGATGTGTTCCTCTGGCTTTGGTATCAGTGTAATGCTTGCTTCATAGAATGAGCTTGGAAATGTTCCCTCCTCTTCAATTTGGAAGAGTTTGAGAAAAATGTTGTTAATTCTTCTTAAATGCTTGGTAGAATTCACCAGTGAAGCCATCTGGTTATGCACTTTTCTTTTTTGGGAGATTTTAAATGACTGATTCAATTGCTTTACTTTTTATAGGTCTGTTGAAATTATTTATTTCTCCTTGAGTCAATTTAGATAATTTCTGTGTTTATAGGAACTTATGCATTTTATCTAGGTTGTCTAATGTATTGGCATACAATTGTTCATAATATTTTGTCTTTTCTCATTCTTTGTCGGTCTAACTAAATGTTTTCAAATTTTTGTTAAAATCTTTTCAAAGAAGCAACTTATGGTTTCATTGATCCTCTCTATTGTATTTCTAGTCTCCATTTTCTTTATTTTTAAGATTTTATTTTTAAGTTATTGTTTGAGAAGAGAGAGAGAGAGAACCCAGAGCAGTCTCCATACTTGTACATCACTAGTTGTGACCTAGTTTCATTCCACGCAAGTGGATGTGGGGCCATGTGGAGTCGGAACCAAACTGGAGGCCTCCTGCATAGGAGGTGAGAACCTTCACCACCACTGAGCCATCCCGGTGGTTCCCAGTTGTGCTGCAGTTCAGCATATGGGGCTGCACAGGCTGGGGGCTAGGAATTGAACCCCAGACCTTACAATTGGAGGCAAGAATTCAACTGCTGAGCTACCCTGGCATCCCCTTCATTTTATTTACCTCTGCTCTGTTCTTTGTTATTTCCTTCCTTTTCCTAGCTTTGGGTATATTTTTCTCTTCTTGCTCTAATTCTTTAAGTTGTATTTAGAGTATAAATTTGTGAGCTTCTTTTTTAATGTAGTGTTTACAGCTAATTTTTTTCTGTGCATTGCCTTCAGTGTATCTAATAAGTTTTTGTATGTTGAGGTTTTCTATTTTAATCCACTTCTACTTATTTCCCAATTTTCCTTGTAATTCCTTCTTTGACTCAAGTTTAAGAGTGTGTTGGTTAATTGCCACATATTTTCTAATTTTTATTTTTTTTCAGTTATTGATTTTTTATTTCCCTTTTGTTATGATTTCCAGTTGTTTCATTCTATTGTGGTCAGAGAAGATAAGTTGTATGACTTTAATCATTTTTAATATACTGAGACTTGTTTTGTGGCCTGGCATATAGTCTATCTTGGAAAGTGTTCCAAATACACTTGAGAAGAATATTCATTCTGCTGTTGGTGGGAAGAGTGTCCTGTAGATGTCTGTTAGGTCTAGTTGATTTAAAAAGTGTTGTTCAAGTAGTCTACCTAGGTGTTCCATCCATTATGAAAGTGGCATACTGAAGTCTCTACTGTTATTACAGCATTTTTAGATTTCTATAACTTTTCTTTTTTAATTTTAATTTTAGAGAAATTGGAAAGAGAAGTATTTCAGGTCAATTAACCAGGTTTAATTAGACCCTCCTAGTGTTTTATTCTAGAAAATAATGAATAAAATTAATATCTTAAGTGTATACTATGTAGAACAAACTGCATTAATTTTCTCCACAATTACATTGTCAAATTCTTTAGCGGACATAAGTATGGTGTCCATCATTTTACAGATGAATAAATTGAAAGTCAAGTTTTTAAAGAAACTTGTCTAAAATAATATAATTAGTAAATGATAAAGCCAAAATTCAAACCCTAATCTGTCTCATTATAAAATAATGATCTTTACATAACATCATGTAAGTTCTTTGACTTCTATTTTATTTCATGGGAGCCTCAAACATCCTTTGAATTGGATAAGTCTATTGCTTTTAATGTTACTTCTTGACAAACGAAGACAATGAGGTCAAAGAAGTTACATAATGTTCAGAAACATGTAAAATAGTTTAATGATAAAGCCAGAGCTACAACCAAATACTCTCAAGCCCAAATCTCATGATCTTTTTCTGACAATAGTCAAGTTCTAGGTCTGAGGGAAATCAAAATAGTAATGCTAACCAATTTTTTTATAAAGATATTTTTAAAGATTTATTTTTATTGTTTTTGACAGACAGAGAAAGAGACAGAGAGAGACAGAGGGAAGGGGTGGGCCCAGAGCAGTCTTCATAGTTGTATGTCATTAGTTTTTGACACAGTTTCATTCCACACAGGTGGGCACAGGGCTGCGAGGGCTGAAAGCCCATGCTCCTGTGAGCAGGCAGCCTCCCACATGGGAAGCACGCCCAGGGCAGGAGCCAAACTGGAGGCCTCCTACATAGGAAGCTCACCCCATTGAGAACTGAACTGGGGGCACACCCAGTGCAGCTTATGGGTCTGCATGGGCCAGGGCCGGGACTTGATCCTTGGACCTTGGGGGCCTCAAGATCAGTGTTCAACTTGATGAGCCATTTCAGCTTCCCCAATGCTAACCAATTTTTAAAAATTTGTACAACAATTCCAAGAGAAATTTTCTTATCCCAAACAAACAGCCAAATGTAAATGCATATGGAATGAAATGGTAATAGCAATTATGTTTTCTTTGAAAAAATGAGCTGTGCTTTGAAAGACGACTCACACAGCAGAAGGCTCCAGTGGGACCTTAACAGATGTATAAGAGAAACTACTCTGTAAGTCAACCTGCTGACCCTGCACCCTACTCCCTCCTCCTTCCAAACAGTGCTTGCACATTCAACAAGGCATTTTGAGCCTTTCCTGGTAGATCTGGCTGTAGGTAGTACACTCTATTCTCATTGGTTTAAATCGACTCTGGGGGAGTCTTGCTCAGCAAGTGTGGAAGCTTCCATCCTTGCCTTTGTCATCGTGTATGCTGTCATTCCTAATGGAGAAATAATCAGCTCCTGCCTTCCCTTGTCTCTCCTGATTAGAATCACCAGTGCCCTCCACACTGAGAGACAAACTCAGTGTGTTCCTGAGCCAGCCCTGGCCGGGGCTAAGATGATCAGCAGCCTCAACCCTGCCAGAAGGAGAATAACTTAGAATTATTCTTGCCATCTATTGTTACCTGTCTTTCTGCTACAACCTGATACTTGCCTGGCTCTGTTGGTTTATTCAGAAATAAGAGAGGGGTTGCCCTTTCCACACTTACCTTCAGTTTACTATGGAGACTAGAGCTCTGAACTACGCCCTTTCTGGCCTTAGACTTGCCTCCTGCCCCAGAAGACTGAAGCCTCCTCCCTCTTGTTTTCACATCCTAGCTGGGTTCCACTGTGAGGAGCAGGACTACCTTTTGTACTGGCAAGACAAGCTGTCTAGTCTGCTGGATAGAACTTTGTGCAGCCTCAGCATGAGCCCTCCTGGAGCCCACCAGTCCCTTTGTACTGCTGTGATTTTTGGCTGATCCAGCCAGTGCTGCCCTTAGGCATGGGCAAGGTGGCATGTGCTCTGGCTCACACACTTCAGAGTGTCCCACTTAGGCTATCCTCCAACCATTCCCTCTGCGTGGGGCATGAAGACCTGGTCTAGCAGACTTGCCCAACTGGAATCCACACCTTCACCTCTAGGCCTTGCTCCAGGTAGCTGAGATGCCAGAACGATTTGCCCCAATAGTTACGATTCCGCTTCTAGGGCCTTGGCAGCCACCCCACCCCCCTACACACACCTCGTGCTGCCACAACATGCACAACTCCAGCCAAAAGGAAGCAGCTTAGCCAAAGGGCAGCTGTTTGTGTGTGCCGTGGACAGAGTTGGAACATGCGCAAATGTGCAAGGCCTCTTGCACAGCAGGATTGAATCTGAAATAGAAGTGGAGTCAGCACGGGGTTGAGGGCAAGGGATTCCGCAACGCCGCGTTCAGCACAGGACCTGGAGAAATTCAAGCATTCTACATTCTACCTCGGTTTTCCAGGTTACATTTCTCAAGGAAGACATATTTGTGAAGGAAACTATGTGTACCAGAAGACATTGCATGTGGTAGTTTGTGAGCTTGACTTACAACTTGTTAATATGTCTGTGTGGTAGGCTGGCTTCCATTTGCACTTCTACCTCAGACCTCACAGGATTCAGAGGTGGGTCTCAGCTCAGCCTTTGTCGAACCCAGTCCTAACTTCCATATCATCACTTGCTTATGTTCCTGAAATACCATATGTCTCATACTCAGGTTGAGCCAAAGTGTGACGTAAATAGTCCTTCAGCATTGTAGGAGGTAGAGAGAAGTGAAGTATGTGTGAAAGAATTAGCATATGCTAAGTAAAAATAACAGGGACTTTGGAAACCAATAAACCTAAATCTTAGCTCAGCTAGCAAGTAATTGGACTTCCTGGATACTCGGCAGAAATATTTTTTACCTTGCTGTTGATAGGGACTAAACAAAATATCTCAGTGCAGCACCTTGCATAGTGCCTGGCCCATAATCAACAATCCAGTAAACATGCCTCTTTCTCGCACTGATTTTGGAAGGTTTCATTCCCCTAGAACTGCATCCACCAATGCCAACTCATGGCCTTTTCTAACACATTGCATGGAAAAGACATCTACCATTGGAATCTGAGGCTGGTCCACGAATCACCCCACCTCCAGTCCCACCTATTTTTGGACACCTGTCTTCACTGGCCGCCTCTCCCACACTCAGTCTTCTTGCCAGCTTTGGGATTTTGCTTTTCCAGGCACGTGGGAGGTTCCATCTTGCTTCTTCATTGTTTGGAATAATTGTCCAGGGGTTTGTTTGTTCCCTTTGCCAGGATCTTTCCCTATAAGCAGTCCTGGAATGAATATTCTAATGTATCCAGATCGACCTTCTTCTGTCTCAGGCTCTGCGCCTCACAGCAGGTCTAGGTAGGGTTATTCAATGAGGGCTATGAACGAGGTTGGCATGTCCCATTTCCTCAGGAAACGGAAGGCAGAAGGTGGGGGAAATTTTCCAACTCCAGAAAATTGGGAGAGAAGAATCAAGTCCTGTGTAGTGCCCTGAAGAAGTAGGACATTCGTGCCCAGCAAACTGCCAGGCACGCTAATCTGTAACTCCTCCAAGTCTTCACTGTAACTGGGTTTACTATGGGTTTCTTGGCAGAGTTACATTTAAAAAATTCTAACTTGTGTCAGTCCAACTTAAAGAGAATACATTTTAGCCTATAAACACAGTTCTATAACCAAATTCTCAGACAGAGCCTGGGTGAATATATGTAGAAAATATATGAAGAGGTGAACGTTTGGCAGAGAGAGGACCTGGAATGACTGGGATTGCTATGACTTTCCCACTAGGAAGTGATTTCATAGCCTGTGGCGGAACCATGAGCACCCCATGGACCCAGCTGCCCAAGGAAGAAGCCTGGACCCACCCGTGCCTGTGTCTTTTGGGTGCCTTCCTCGACCACTGAATTCTGTACTCTCGCCTTCTTGATGTTCCTCAGCACCATCCACCTCTCTTCATCTCCACTGTCCCTACCTCTTGGCAAGACACCTCCACAAGTCTCTACCTCTCCTGCTGCCTCCAATCCAAGGAGAACCTCTCATGGCTCCAAGGCACCAAGCGAGCAGGGACATGGTGGTTTGCAGGGCCTTGGGCAGAGGGCTGGTCCCCAGGGCTGGCGAGCAGACAGAAGGCTGCCTTCAGGGACTGCTCAGAGCATGATGGTCAGAGAATGGCCAGGCATCCCAGCTGCTTCCAACAGTGTGAGGGAGGCGAGAGACGAGCTTCGAGTGTGCACGCAGTCAACACGTACATTCTGAATTTGCACACTTTCCGGAAGTCCTAGAATCCCACTTGAGAACCAATGACTGCTAGTTTGGGTCCCTTCGCATCCGAAAGACAGGTTCTGAGCAAAGGTTTGAGTGCGGGCCCCTTCTCTGGGCAATGATGGCAGGAAGGAGGAGGGAGGGCCTGAAGGAGAAGGGTGGAAAGCTAACCAAGGGTGAGTCATAGCGCTGACTACTACCATGAACACCGACGCTTCCTCTCCAGACCGAGGGGCAGTAAATCCTTTACACAGTCCTCAGCTTTCTAGTGTGAGTTTGTCACCTGTTTCCTGGCTGAATCTGGCTATTTCAGACTAGACTGAGTGGAACATTTAGGGGGTGCTGGCCATCAGGTTTGGGAATCTAAAATCCAGAGCAGAAAGCAATAGCATCTGCCAGGGCAAAGGGGTGCAGGAACCAGGAGATTACAGGTTCCGGGCCCCAGGGGGTTGGCATTTCGAATCAGAATTCAGACCTTTTAAGGCAGCTTGTGAATTATATTTTAAGTGGTTGCTGAGGGCAGGCGGAGAAGCGTTTAAGCCTCTGTGGGTCAAGCATAGCCTCAAATGGTTAACCCCTTCGCTTAGGTTGAACATGAATGAAGGGTGAGGGTCTTCTCACAGGTCTCACACTGTGGCCTCTGACAGGTCTCAACCAGGAAGTGAAAGGTACACATTGATGATGAAGGCAAAGAGCTGCCTCTGTCCCCACTTGAGGAGGGGAAAGCATGCTCAAGACCGCTCACCAAGTAGCCTCTGGAGTCAGGCTGAGAGAACTTGCAGTGGCACCTTAAGACGAGCCGACGTTTCCAAAGAGTTCTGGTAGCCTCAAGTCCGATGTGACCAGCTGCAGCTCAATGGCGCAGCTGGGTGCGGTGTGGGACTGCGCATCGGCTGCCTCCCAGTTCCTCCTGCTTTGTCTGCCCTGCTCTGCTTGTGCCCCAGAAGACAGGCTGTAGCAAAAGGCGTCCTCAGCCTCTGGCTTCTGATTGAGTTCAGCCCATGGGAGGAGAGAGAGGGCTGAGTTTATGCTCGGGACTCCTTTCCTGAAAGGTCACGGGGGCCTGGCTCCACCCCTCAGGGAAACTCCACAGCCCCGTCAATCAGCCCTCTCTCTCTCCTGGACCCCGGTAAGCCCTCTCTCCTCTTGTCCCTGTAGGTCCAGGGCTGGTAATGGCTTGCAATTTTGTCAGTAGCTCCTTTTATTAAACTTTCCTCCAAGTACCCAGTTTGAATGAGCCATCTAGATCTAGAGCCCCGTGGGCAGACGGGGTTTCATAATCAGGATCAGTGTCACAGGGAGGTTTAGGTGGATCCAGGAGGCAGTAGAAACTCAGGAGAGAGCAGCCGCTGACCAGCGGCGCCTGGCAGGGGAGGTGAGGAGGTTGCAAGCTGACGGCACCAGAGGCTCAATTTCCTCCAGAAATTCAGACTCGGGCTGGGGAGCAGCCGACCGTGTTCAGACTTCATTTTCTATAGGGGCCGACCCTCCTAATGCACCACCAGGCTGGGCCCTACGGCTCTGAGCACAGTGCTGGGGTGGGCTGAAGGTGCAGGTACACACAGCCAGGCAATCCCACGATTTTCCTTTTCACCAGATGCCCGGGAAGGTGTCCCAAGCACAGGGAAACCAGAGTGCAAGACAACAGATGTGAGTTGAAGAAGCACCATTATGTGTCAGGGCTTTATCTGCATTCTCATTTATGCTTCATATCTGCTCTTGCAGCTGCGTTTGTCACCCCCTGTCTATGGATAAGGACCAAAGGTTTCAGAAGGTCTGATAAATTCCCTGAAATCACAGAGCCAGGAACCAGAGCAGAAGGATTCGCACGCATGCGCTTTCTACCATATATACGAACTCACTCGTCATGATGCAGGAGGGCCGCAGGGCGGGGTGTGCAGATAACCCTGCTGAATGTTGTGCTCCACACCCCCCTACTTCACCAGCCAGACAAGTTTCCACTAATGTTGATCTGAAGGGTAATTTTCTTGTCAACTGTATAATTAATGGGCTGCACACTACAGTGGCCCTCTGTTATTCTGCCTCTTGAAGATACATTTCAAAACGAATGGCTGTTTAACCAATCACTTGGCAGACGTATTACCCTTAGGTGCTTCTGTCAGTCAGCGTTTTCACACATGGAGGCTAAAGTAGGCAGAATCAATTTGGGTGTCTGCTCTAGGGAAGTGGAAGAAGCCACACATTAGAAATTCTTGGAATAGCAGCACTTGTCTCCTATTAGCGCTGAACGACGCGCGGATCGCCCTTGCCAGCTCCTTGGCCCGGCGCTCGGGCACTTCGGCTTGTCTGCCACTTTTCATAAAGCGGGAAAAGGCCTCTGGGGCGGCTTTCAGAGAATGTCTGACATGGCTCGCGTGCCTGTGCTTCGCAGAATTCGAGCCGCTTCTTTCGCTGTTCTCTTCACAAAGGCTCAATCAAGGTGGTCGTCTGACAAGAGAATTTCAAGACTTCCAAAAGCCTGGGGAGGGGAGATGAAGAGTGTGTGCATTTATTTAAAAACAAAATTCTGATGCATCCCAGGGGTGCTTCAGAGGTGACTTTTATGAGGAGAGAGTTTTACCAGATGTTTAATGTTGGGGGATGACAAAAGGATTTGGAAGAGATAGTAAATTCTTAAAAACACCCTAATTGACCTGGCATCTTGCCCTGCCCAACAGTGGTTGAAGAGACCAGAGATACTTGTAGAAACATTGCTGGTGCCCAGTCCTTGTCCTGCCTTGGAGGTCACCCGAAGAGGTCGCATACCTGCTGATAGCCTCTGCATCTCTCTGAATGAGGGGGTTTTACAGCCATAAGACTGCTCAGATGTCGAACTTAGGAATAGGCTCAAAGTGCCAGGAGGGAGCTCTCCATGAGTGACCCTCAAACTATAAGTGACAGAGGGTGATGAATAAATACTCCAACTCTCTCACCTTTAGTGGGAAAGTTATGAGGTGAATCCATATGATTTTCCAAAGGGCTCCCCTGGAATTGAGCCCTAGTTACAGCTGGAAGACATTGATTGACAGCTCCATTTTGCTTATGTGAAAGCAGAGGCTCCAAAAAGATTAATGGTCTTTCTTTCACACTCCATTCACCAGAATAGATGAGTCTCATCTCACCCCTCCTGGCCTATTTTTATACCAGTTGTTGCTGCCAAAAGCCAGCTTCACACAGGTGGTCTGATAGCACGCTGTCTCGTGTGAAACACAAATCACTCTTTCTGTTTCAGGTTTTCTGAGGCAAAGTCGTGGATGCCAGTGGGCCTCCTCCCTAGACCTAGCACACAGTTTTCAAGTGTGAGAGAATTATTGCCCTGTGGGCCCACCCTGATTGATGGGACACAGGAGCCCTTTGGTGGGAAAATGTTTTCTTTTCTACCCCGTTAGTAGACATGCTACATGAGCAACATCATCAGAGGGGCCAAGGCCCAGGTGCCTTCTAAAGTGACCAGCTCGCGAGTATACATCCGTTTCTGCTTTCCCTCCCATCTTGATCCACTCTTCCTAGTTCTCTATGCTCAGCCTGGCAAAAATCAAACCCAACCCAAACCCACCCAACCTTACCTGGGCATAGGCTTCCTCTTAGGTTGTGTGTCACCTAAGGGAGTAATGCAGACTACAACAGTTGGTGCCAGAAAAATCCCTAGAAAGCAAATTCTTAGGAAGGGGTTAAGAAACTGACTGGGCTTCTCACTATCAATCAGATGGCCACCTGGGTCCCATTGCTGGAGTAAGTCAGGTGTTCTTAGCCCCTGGCCTGCAGAAGCCACATGATGATGAAGACTCTCACTGATAGTGGTTTGAGATGAGGTGTGAGTGGAAGGTGAAGTGCTGGCTCATCTCAGGCAGGGAAACTTGACAGATATGGGAGCAGTGGTCAGTACGAAGCTTCTGGAGTTGGCTAGCTTCTGTTAACACCGTTAGAAGCCTTGAAGAACTCAAGTGAAAGACTCAGGCTAATCAGCCATGGAGTCAGGGCGCATTGTGAACATCAGAAAGTCTCCACGGAAGCATTTACGAGCCCTCCACTCTCTTAGCTGCAGGCCGAACTGTGCTGAAAATTAGGCCCATGATTCAGTTTTAAGAACAGAGTTAGGAAAAAGGCTGAATGCATAGCCTCGACGAGTATCTTATGCCAAAATAGGGCTTTGAAAGGGAAGTATTGGGGCCCTGAGACCAGCGATGGGGATATTTTTTGGGTGCCCTAAAAATCTTAAAACCTGGATTTTTTCTGGATCTGCCAGGTCATCAGGGAAAGTTCTGACCTTGATAGAAAAAAACAATTTTTCATTGCCTAGAGGTCTACAAATAGCTCGTATAAAGAAATCACCTCAAAGATGTTTGTTTACTTCTTGACTCATGTCTCCATCCCCTCACTAACTCCAGGACAATAACTGTGTTCAGGCGACAGCTGAAGAGCACAGCCATTCTCTGCTCCAGAAGGAAATGGCACACTCACCCAAAGGATTGCAAGACTTGGCCAATGTGTGCTGAGAGGCATCATGGGAGGGAGACTGGTGGTGTTAGACCGGGTGTGGTGGTAGAGATTGGGGAGGCAGATATACAGCCACACAGGGGAGATGTTATTGATAAGGGAACGTTTTCCTGTACCTGAGGACGGATGTCCTGGTAAGATCACTTGGAGCCAGTCCTAGCACACCTATGTGAGGGCTTCTTGAAACTTCCACATACACGATGGTGGCTCACAATAAATAAGGTAGAGTTGCTTGCACCGTTTTGTTAGAGTAATGAGCTGGTGACCAAAAGGTTGGGAGAGGTGGGAATGTTAGATTTATTCAATGAAACTAGAAAATTCAGCTCCTTACTAGAAACTCTCTCCTAACTTATTCCCATCAGTAAAATAGTAAGAAATGTGCAGGTGAGGGGAGCACGAAATTCTTTGAGAGGTCTAGTGGTGGCTGTTCTCTATAGAACTGACACTGGTGGTAGGGGACATGCCATGGAGCTGAGCTCCCTGTTATCAGTGGGGATAATAGGACCTCAGAGCTGCAAAGGCCAGGTGGTGGCATTTAACTGACATGGCAAAGTGAAATCATTAACACAATGGGCAGGAAAGCTGGAATGGCAACTAGTGTATCCTGGACCTGCTGGGATTCATGGCAGTGACCATGAAATTTTGGGGGGCTAAATATATATGAAGTTATCTAATATATTAATTAATTTGTATAAACACAAACATGCACACATGCACTCATGCGCGCATGTGCGCGTGCACACACACACACACACACACACACACACACACAGAACAATAAAAAATTGGTAGCTGATGTTAACTACTCCAACAGGAGTAATGCTGTCTTCCTCAATTTCCAGAATGAAGCCAGACACTTCACGGATTTAAGAGGTTCCCTCAGAGGAGGGCTCTGTGATACCATCACAAACACGTAGATTATATGTTCCCAATTCTTCTCCCCAAAGGACAGGCAGTCAGAATAGCTATACACTGAAGCAAAGGAAATAGCCAAACCTCTCAAAAGCTTTGAGATATAGAATCTGACCTGATGCTGATAATGGGGAACTTGAAATATCAATATGATTCTTTGTCTAGTGTGGTAGCTTTTGGAACCAGGTGACACATATATAGCCTTGACCAGAGTCTATTTCACAGAGGATTCAATGGCTTTAAAGATCTACCCTTTGGGTATTTTTCTAGTCTTTAGGTGCATAATTTAAAAAGATACACAGAATACTCACTGAGTGGTAAGAGCCTTCATGACAGGAATGGCCAAATGAAAACCCAAAGCAACAGCAAGGGGAAATTTACAAGTGAGTAGTGCCACCATTAAGAAGTTAACAATGTAAGTGTGGTGATTCCTCTCGTTATTTCATCAGTCCATCAACAAATTGTCTGGATTATGATGTATGACTGTGGGTTGTTATAACCTTAACCAAGGAATAGCGCCAATTGCCAATGCTATGCTAGATGTGGTATGTTTATTGGCATAGGTCAATGGAGCATCTGGCATTCGGTCTGTGAGACTTGATTTGTCAAGTGTGTTATTTACAAAACTTGTCATTAAGGAAGAACAAAAGTAGTTAACTTTTACATAGAAAGGACAGCAATGCAAATACTTTCTTGCCCTATGTTAAGTTTCCTCCTTGCTATGATAAAATAGTCCACAGGAACCTAGATCATCTTGACGTTCCACACACCATCATAGTGATACACTATACAGATGACCTCATGCTAATTTGATCTAATGAACAGAAAATGTCAAGTACTCTGAATGTACTAGCTCAGTGGTCGGCAAACTGTGGCTCACTGCAGCTCACGAGCCGCAGCGAGCCGCAGTTTGCTGACCACTGTACTAGTTTAATACATGTTGTCAGAAGATGAGTGATACATCCGCTACAAATTCAGCATCATGCCACATTAGTAAAATGCGTATGAATTCAGTGGTCTGGAACTTGAAGGGCCTAAGTTATTGAATAATGTGACTCCTAGTATTAAGGAAGAGGCACTGTGCTTGATACCTCTTTGAATTTGGAGGCAGCCTATACTGCAGCTAAGAACACTACTGACCCATTTATAGAATAACTTATAACACTGCAAGTTTGAGCTGGGCCAAGAGAAAGGGTGAGCTCAGCAACAGACCTAGGCTGTGATGAAGGATATCTTGTTGCTTAAGGCCATATGCCTCAGCAAGTTTGACAGTAGTAGGAGTGCCCACAAATCCTCATAGGAGAGTTACAATGCAGACTACAAGGATTCCAAAGCATTCTGGAGAGAGGCATGCCTTCTGTGGCAGAGAACTGCTTGTTGTTTGAAATTCATCTTCTGGCATATTGTTGTGCCTCAGCAGAGACTGAACAACCATGGGCCATCACTTGACTATGAGAACAAAATTGCCCGTCATTAGCTAGGTGTTATCCAATAAACTTGAGTCATAAGGTTGGGTAGACACAACAACAATTTATTGTATGATGGAAATGGTACATTTAGAATTGGATTTGAACAAGCCCTTAGGGCACAAATAAGAAACATGAACAGATGGCCCAGACTTCTGTGTTAACTACCATTCTTAAACTAATGCCTCTCTTTAAACTATACTTATGGCTTCAGGGATGTTTTATCTGAACAACTGACAGACAATAATTTAGATATGGTCCAGGGATGGGTGAATATGTTTCGTATATTAATATTATATGTAAATATATATGTTATATAATTCCATTAATATTATATTAATGTTTGTACATATTAAATAGTATATTAAGATATAATATAATTATAATATAGAGGATGCTAAAAAATGTATACACATTTAAAAACAAAAAACCTGCATTAAAATTGTAATACTCAATATATACAGATAACAAAAGATGAATACAAGTCACGTTTGACTTCTGAAAGTACAAGAGGTGCTTACAGTGGTTACTTGAGCAATCGTGACCATAGTGTCCACTTGTATCAATACACGTGCCATTTCAATTTACCGTGCATCTCAAACTTATCACAAATGTGTGCAATTGTTAGGTGTGTTGGAAGTTCTGTTGCAAACTCATGTCTCCACTGTTGTTGTACTTCCACAACATTCTGGAATTTCAAATGCTACTTCAAAATGGTCTTGTGCTCCTTGAATGACAATTATGTTTCTGCCACTTCCTTTGTCCTGCCCATCACATTTATTTTATTAACACCATCTTTTGAGTGAACATCATACTATACATTGCTACTGTAATTCAATTCAACTTAGAAAAGTAATACACAGATAACGTTTATTAAAACGTGTATGCATTTTTTTGGACACCTCTGGTATTCAATACACTTATGCTCATGGAAATGGACTGTTACAGTTTCACACTGGAGTATCCCTGATAGACAAAAGGTAAAGCAGAGATTTCCAATGGCCAGAGTTGTGAATAGTATACTTTGTAACTATACTTGTACTCCTGGTAGAGGTAAATGGCTTTGTCTGGTTGGTCAGAGGCATGGAAGAACAGAAAGGACATTTGAGGCAGAGGTGGGTGGGCAAACCAATTGGAATGGACAGAGTGTGCTAATCTTTATGTATCATTTTAATGTTCACCAGAGAGCATCATTTCCACAGTAGTCATTCAATGATCAGATATACAAGATGACTCAGTGATGATGAATATTAGCCATTCTCTTTCCTAGACTATTTTGGTGCTCATACAATGGGCTAAAACAATGGTCATAGGAGCAGGGCTGGAGGTTACATAATAGACCCAAGACTGATCTAGCTACTGGCATTGATGAATACTAACTTGGTAGCAGTACAGATTGACACTGGGCATTCATTACGGTGTCATCCTTACCAGCTATTTGGTAGCAAGTTGGTTAAACTGATTTTCCACCTTAGAGAGGATAATTATTTGTCTTCACTTGAATTCTCACCGATTCCAGATATGGTCTGTCTTTCTTGCCTTTGATGCCGTTACAAGCACCACCATCCAAAGACTAGGGAATGCCTGATTTATTGACATGTGTTACCCACAAGATAGAAAGAATCAAGAAACATGTGACGTCACTTATAGGTGGAAAATAAAACTGAAAGTAACAAAGAAACAAAAACTCATGGACACAGTCAGTAGTTTAGTGGTTACCTGAGGGTAAGGGGGGAGGTGGGGGGGAGACCTGGGGTGGGGGGGGGGAATAGGGAGAGGGCATCGACTATATGGTGATAGAAAGAGAGCTGACTCTGGGTGATGAGCACATAATGTAATGTATAGACAATGTAATGTAGAACTGTACACCTGGAAACAATGTAATTTTTATCAATCAATGTCTCCCCAATAAAATTAACAATTAATAAACATAAGTAAATAAAATAAGATTACTTCAAACCAAGGGGTCACTCTGAGGTCCCAAACCAAGGGACCTATTTTATGACTAAGGAGGTTTGACATTCATGATATGATCTACTGGTCCTATCATAGATCAAATCACTCCATATTCCACTTTAATAGAATAAAAGAATGACTTTTTAAAGTTTTAGAGAAGGTGACAGATCAGTGGGGAAAAAAAGGCCCTGTGGCATTGGAGCACTTGTTCTCCAGGATGCAGTATATGTGATGAACCAGTGGCCAACATATGATGGTATATCCACAATAAACTACTCATATAATACATGGGTCTAGGAACCAACTATCGGAAGTAGGTTTGTTCCCTTTCACTATCACTCCTAGTAACCCACCTAAAATTTGTGTTTTTGTTATTTCTGAAAACTTAGGCCTTGCTGGAATAGAGATCTTAGTTTTCAAAGAGAAAATTTCCACTAGGGGACCTGGTACGATTTTTATTGAACTTAAACTACAACTACCATGTGGTTATACTGGGCTCCTCGTTTGTGTGGGCCAGTAGGCAAAGAAAGGAGTTATTATTTTATAAGGGATAATCTTCCTGACAATCATGAGGATTTAGGGATGATGCTACACAATAAGGGCAGAAAGTAATCAATAAGGCTCATCTTGGTGCTTCTATGCCCAGCAAATAATGATCTGCATCCCTTTGCAGAAGAAGATCTGGGTCACCCCAATAGGCAAATTTTCTAGACTTGCTGAGTGCTGGCCAATGTGAAGATCTAGATAAAAGATATGGGTGTCTGTTTCACCCTCAAGACCAGCTGCAGTAGTATGGATTTTAGTTTAGCCAATTATTCCGCTATATTAAGTGTTTTGTAAAGCTTATCACCAGCCACCTACCACTTTGAAAGATTCACAGATTAAACTTAATGGTGAGCCTGAACAGATCACAGTAATAAAAGCAATGGACCTTACTGGACATCCCATAAGCCCTACTTCACATCCCCTAAAGCCTTTTGGTTTAACCATTGTAGAAATCTCACTTGCCTGTCTCTATAGTACCTTGACCCAGGTGTATCACATGAGTCTTGCTTTCTGATCAAGGACGTCAGGACTTCTTTCACGTTGCAGTATGTGATAAACTACTTGTTATCTGACAATAAAGATTTGTTATTGGTAGAAAAGTTCAAAATACTGAAACTGAACTCAAGTAATATAGATGTTCTTGAATCTTTATTAGAAAATTAAAAATGGAAATGAAAGATGCCAGGGCCATTTAGTTAGAAACTGAGTTACTAACATTGGTAACCATGGGAGACTAGTCATCTTTGAGGTTATTTGGAAGATTGACAGGTAAGATTTACAGTAGCAAATCCTGTCCAATGCCCCTCCCTCTGCCTTCCCCAATAGAATCCAAATCTGCACATTTATCACTACCTATTAAACTACTATTCTAGTATCAACCACCATCAGTTCTTCCCTGGATTATCACAGAATCCTAACTGGTCTCCCTGTTCTACTCTTACTCCCCTTCCATCTATTCTCACTTGAGAAGTCAGAGGAATCCTGGTAAAACACTACCTGTATTTTCCAGCATATAAGATGACCGGGCGTATAAGACGACCCCCTAATTTTACAGTTAAAACATAGGTTTAGGCCTATACTCGCTGTATAAGACTACAGCCTCAGAAGTGGGGGGTAGTCTTTTTTTTTTAAATCTTTTTTTTTTTTTTTTTTTTTTATCTTTTCACATTTATAGAGAGAAATTATCTTTTTGTCTTCAGTGCATAGTTATTTCTATTTTACTTTTTGACAGATAGAGAGAGAGACAGAGACAGAGACAGCCAGAGAACCGAACTGTGGGAACTCCCCAGTTCAGCATGTGGGTCCTGCCTGGGCCGGAGCCGGGATTCGATCC
>PVKE010023717.1:0-24411 GCA_004027555.1 Craseonycteris thonglongyai | reverse complement strand
TTGAAAGGTAAGAAACTTTGCCATTGAGCCACCGGGCAGTTACCAGTTGTGCCACAGTTCAGCCTAAAGGGATTGCAAAAGCCAGGCTGGGAACTGAACCCCAGACCTGGTGATTGTGAGGTCAAGTGCTCAACCACTAAGCTATACCAGCATCCCCCTAAAATAAGGTGACCAGACGTCCTGCTTTTGGCGGGACAGTCCCAATTTTTAACAATTTGTCCCGCGCCCCGCGGCGTTTTAAAAATGTCCTGATTTTTGGAAAGAACGCACGACAAGCTAGGGAACGACAGGAGATAGACCAAATTTTTAATCAAGAACCCCCCCCCCCCCCGTCAATGGTGTCCTGCTTTACCAATGTTAAAATCTGGTCACCTTACCCTAAAACAAACTGTTTTAGGCTGTGAAGACAAACTTGGGGTGGCTTTAAAAGAAAAGACAACTATCTGTCAAATAGTTTTTAAGGAAGCAAGTCCATGGCACAAACACCCATCTAAAGATATAAAGTAATCTCCCACAGTCCTTTCTGTGGCTAGAGTAACGTGTTAGCTTAAGAGTGACAGGGACACTCCTCCAATCCTGATAACAAAAGACTATTCAGACCCTTCTCATGGTCGTCTTCATCACTTTCCCTGTGATGAACTATCAGATTTACAAGAAAATAGCAACCTAGTAAACTTCTTGCTTTCTCTTTTCTTCTTCTCTTCCATTACCAAGTGTGGACTAGAGACAGGATGTGACCAAGATGGAGGGAGATTCCTGTGGCAGAATTTTCATGTAGTGCGTAATTAGACTTCTAAGTTCTCTTGCTCAATTTTTAAGTCCAAAGCCTAAAACTTTTGGTTAAACCCACCTACCTAGCATTAGGTTTTTTTCCAGTGACCATTTCCCTAACTTCCTTCCATGAAGAACATTTCAATTATTTTTTAATCAACTAATGACGTACAACTATGGAGACTGCTCTAGGCCCTATGCCAATCTCTGTCTCTGCCTCTGTCTCTGTCTCTGTCTCTCTCTCTCTCTCTCTTTCTCCTCCTCTCAAATGATAAAAGTAAATCTTAAAAAGGAAAAAAGAAAAAAAGAATGCTATATCCCAAAGATAGTCCATACCACTGCTTCGTTGGGAATGTTATATCTCAAAGATAGTCCATACCACTGCTTCATTAGGAAGTCAATAAAAAGGTATTCTTTATCAGTTTTTAATGTTAGAGATAAAATGTATAGGATACTAGAATGGTAAAACCCCCATTTATAATGGAAAGCTAAAAAAGGTTCAAAATGTTATGTGGGGGAGGCGTTTATAAGTCTCCCTAATAATTTGTATGTCTGCGAGAAAGACTAGTTTGAAAGTTATTTTTAAATAGCAAAAAAGAAACTTACCAATAGACATTTGCACCCCATAATATGCAATGCAGCACATAATAGAGGAAGACAGCACTCAGGAATATGGCCACCAGGTACCCTTTCATGGCTGACCCACCTGAAACACAAGCAATGAAGTCCAAAGAAAAGGCAAGACAGTTATACACATGAATTTACCCAATGTCTCAAATATAAGTGTTAGTGAATAAACATATGGAAAGTGTAGGTCTATTATTTTGGAATACCCATTAAATGTGCAGAAGGAGAGTGTTTTTCTCTCTATCCTCATCCGCTCATCTTTAATCAACACAACATAATGCATGCGGTAAACTAATAAACAGTTCATGGTTTCAAAGCTAGTGGCTTCCTTACTACTTTCTCATGTTAAATAAGAAAAAAAATTTTAATGCAGAACCAAATTTTACACATTCACTCCATATCCAAAACCATTCAGAAACATCACAAAGAATATGTTTTTTAAGATTTATTTTGTTGAGGAGTGAGGAGAGGAGGGGAGGAGAGGGAGGGAGGGAGAGGGAGGGAGAGAGTGGGAGAGAAAGAGAAGGGGAAGGGGGACGGCCCAGAGCAGTCTCCACAGTTGCACATCATTAGTTGTGACATGGTTTCATTCCACACAGGTAGATGGAGGTCTGCGTGAGGAGCAGGAACCAAAGCAGGAAACCCCAGCGTGGGAGGCAAGAATCTTCACCTCTGTGCCTCCCCAGCGGCTACCAGCTGCACCATGGTTAAACATATGGGGTTGCCAAACTGGGGCAGGGAATCAAACCCTGGAACTCATGATTATGAGGCAAGCATGCAATCACTGAGTTATCCCAGCATCCCCAAGATTAAAATGGATTTAATTGAGTGGATTTAAATGTCAAAAGTAAGCCAATGCAAAATTCAAGTTCGGTTCTTTTTCTTTCTATTAAAAAGACAAAGTTTTCTTGGACTATGGGTCTGCTCCTAATAAGATACTGTAACAAGTTTTCTGAATACATAACAAAGATTCAATATTTTATCAAAATAATTTTCTGTTTTATGTTGTCTTAGTAAGGTCTTTGATTACTTAAGAAAACTGAATCTTCTCCATAGTAAAAGCTAACCTTCTATATTTCAAATGCCCTGACTTTCATCAAAAGGCAGCAGCAACAAAATCTATAAAGATTGTGGCATATATGAATAAATTCCAGTCTGTTTCTGCAAAAAATGACCCCCTCATTGCCAGACTTCTGCTGTCCTAATGTCCTTATAAATTTACTATGGCAGCAGTCTGTTCCTGAATCAGAAAAATTAAGATGGGTAAACAATAGTTGTAAATTTAATGAATAGTCAGGACTATGGGAAACCCAAGACAGCCACTTGGTTCTTACAGGCCCACTGGCAAACCCCTTTTTTCCATTTTTTGCATTCCTTCATTCCCTGTAGTGCACGTACGCTGGACTTCATTCAGCTACCACTTAGTACATGCTATCAATATATTCCGGTTATTGTGTGTACTGGGTGGGTTGAAGCCTTCCCCTGCTGTAGGGCTGATGCCCTCAGAGTGACAAACTGTTAGAAAATGTGTTTCCCACTTGGGGTATACCTTCCAAGTGCTCCCTCAATGCCATTGACTAGCCCACCGTGTGCCATGGGATGGTGTCTTGGGACCTGACACCATTCTCCTTCCCGACTTCTATTAAGTGGACTGATTACGCTGATGACATAATGCTAACCTGTGAAGATTTGCCTTTGCTACAGAGAACCTTGCTGGCTCTACTGGACCACCTACAACAGAGAGGATGGCAGTGAATCTGCAGAGCATTCGGGGTCCAGGTACTAAAGTCCTTGGGAGTCGTATGGTTGGGTATAACCCGCATTATGCCTGGAACAGGGACCATTTCCACAACAGGATGTTCTGCCAGGAGAAGTCCATTACTTCACACGCTTGGGTGGGAAGGAACTGCTCAGTCACCAGTGGGATAACGTTAGCCTAATGCATGGAAACATGCTATCATGGACTGGGACACACACTGTTGAAAGAATGGAGAAGGTACAGGTCCTGGTCTAGCATATTCCTCTTTGCATTCACCTCCTCATACCAGGAAGCACCACCTCCTCTGGCCAACATGTCTGGTTTATACAGCCTGGCCATGTTCCAAAGACTGCAGTCACATTAACCTCTAAAAATCATGCTACAGGTGTAATTCTCACAGAAAGATATCTCCCAATTCAAGTCCCTACCAAATATTTATCTTTCTGATTATAGACCTCTGCTGTTCCAGTGGCATTCAATTTGTCTTGCAGTCACCCAAGACATGCCTTGTATATTAGTTTCCCTTAATAAACTCTATTAATTACCCGGCTGCAGTGGTAACCAATTTCTTTGGTCTTCCCCTGTCCTCCGCTTCTGGGGGTATTTTTTCAGTTTCCAGGCTTTTCCCTGGGTCTGCATGTGCAAGCAGAAACTCAGCTATTCTCTCTCTTTTTTCTTTTTTAGAATTTATTCTATTGTTTGACAGAGAGAAAGGGGAAGGTCTAGAGCAATCTCCACAATTGTACTTCATTAGTTGTGACATGGTTTCATTCCACACAGATGAATGTGGGTCTGTGTGGGAACAGACTGGGGGCCTCCCATATGGGAGGCAAGAACTTTCGCTGCTAAGCCATTCCAGTGGCTAGCAGTTGTACCACAGTTCAACATACAAGGTTGCACTGGCGGGGCCTGGGAATCGAACCCCGAACCTCATGATTGTGAGGCAAGTGCTCAATTGCTAAGCTATCCTGGCATCCCCCAGCTATTCCCTTTTGCTAAACAGTAAATGGATGGGTTTTGAGAGAGCCAAATTGAGACTTGGCCTATCCTAATGCAGTCTGTGCTGTATTCTTAGCCTGACAGGAGAATGGGGTTGGGTGTTGCTTTGGCAGGAAGCCCAGCACCCTCTGATGGCACAGGGAACATAGCACTTCTGTAAGAAACATGTACATCTGCTGCATCCATCCCCTCAGGCCTGTGCCACCCTTTCCCTTTGCTGTCTTCTTCAGCCATTATAATGAGTGCTATCTTGACATATTATGGGTAATTTAAACATCATCTTAAGTTCATCTTGGTCAAAGAAATAAATTGCATAATATTTAGTGGGTTAAAAAAATAGTATGGTTCTGTGTTTCTCAAGAAACAATTGGTGAAATCCAAGTGATGAAAAGAATGAAGGTTTGAGATTATCAAGAGTACCAGCTCAAGACAGTGAGTTGTCTGGGATGTTAGCAGCATCACTGAAGGGGCTAATTGAAGACCTCAAACCAGACTGGCCCTTATAGCATGTTCAAAAACATTAGTTTTTCTTCCTTCTCTTATGCTGGGTGAATACTGAGAAGGTCAAGAAACTGGACTCCAGCTTGTTTCAAAAAGCAATTCATCATATATGTGATAGAGATATTAATATTAAACACTTTGGCCAGAAGCCATGAGCCATGTTCAAGATGACAAGCAAAGGGCTAGCAGTGCTGAGAGGGAGCTTTTATGCCCTTGGCTTAGCTCATCCCTTTGATGGAGCTGACCCCAATAAATCCTTTTTTTTTTTCCATGTAGGTATCACCCAAACATGAATATAGAGTAGGTTTAAGACTGTTCTGGAAGGCATTTTACCATGGTCCAAAACAGTCACCTAACAACCTATTTAAATAGTCAAATTAAAAATGTAAGATTCCACCCAGAACAACATCATTTATGCAAACACTCAACAAGAATGACACTTACCGGTATCACCAATTTTTTAAAAACATATTTACATCTAAGATAAGATAGCATATGACCTAGAAAAAAATAAAATAAAACAGTATTCACAATTCAATTTGCTCATTTGTCCCCCAAAGCACATTCTTTGGGAAATGTATGGATTATTTCACAGAGCATGGAAGTATGGGTAACAAATTGTTGTTGTTTTTCATTCACTAATATGTAGTTTAGCTGAAAACAATAAAGTGTGAGAGAACATTCTTTATTCCTTCAAAAAGTAAAATGAACCTACTCTTGAAGAGCCACTGCATACATCACCTGAAAAAAATTAAGGCAGCTTAGCTTCTCTCTTGTATTTCATGAGCAGTTCAAAGAGTCCATGTTCAAGTTGCAAAGTAGACTGGGACCAGCCAGAATATCCTTGTGATAAACATGTATAGTTCCTCTGCTTGCTCAGAGGAAAAAGTGTTCACAAATAAAAAAAATTCTCTAATTATAATTTTACAAATTATATGACCATTTTGCTTTGAGCAAAAGCAATCAAAGGAAAACATTATAATTTAATATAGTATGCCTGCTTTAAAAACAACAAAAACACAAAAACAAACCACAAGTCCCTTCAGTATGGCTTCATTTACCAAAACAAACAAGTTTTCCAGATCTGGGCATTAAACATGAACGATGCCAACTTCTTGGCTTATAGCTACTCCTAAGACGTCCTTTACAAAGTTTATATCATAACAGCAATTATTCATCTAAACTGCAAGTAGAGGACATCAGGGGAGAATAGGACTCACTGGCAGAGATCAAATGTTTATTGCTTCTTAAATTATGATATGAATATTGCTTATTAAATTATGATATGAATAATTATTCATATATGAATAATCTACATATGAAGGCTGTCCAAAAAAATCCAACCAGTGTCAATATAATAAGAATGGGTAGATGGCTGGATACTTTCTGGACAGCTCTCATATGCTCAATCTTAGCAAAAGATTTTTGTTCTCTTTGAAAATAAAAGCATAGGGGAAGACGGGATGTTTTAGCAGGTTAAGAGCTTGCTTTGCAGCCCCAGGGACCAAGGATTGAATCCCAGCCCTGGCCCCGGCCCATGTGGACCCATATGCTGAACTGGGGCAAGCTTCCCATGTGGGAGGCCCCAACTATGGAGACTGCTCTGGGCCCTCCCCCTTCTCTCTGTCTCTGTCAAAAGCAATAAAATAAATCTTTAAAAAAGTAATTAAAGTATATTTTATTTGTATGGAGCTTTAAAGTTCATAAAATGTTTGTATATCCATGACTTCACTTAAGGGGAAAAATAACCTTGGTAAGTGGGTATGCAGCGTGAACTTGATGAATAAGGGAACTGAAAATTTCTGAAGTGAGTTGTACCAGGTCACATAGTTCGAGAGACAGAAATAAACTTAAGACCCTTCTTCCTCAGGATTCTATTCCTGGTGTCATTGTGTCTCTCAAAACAAAAGGCTTAAGAGGAACTCAAATGAGAATTCTAATCTATAACTTTCTGACAGTGCTCTATTGGCAGCTAGAGTTCCAAAAGGGTAAATTCAGATTCTGGTGAAAGATGGGTAGCTCTGGGGCAGCATTCTCCAAAGCAACATGACTGGTCTAAGCGTCAGCACCTCCTGGGGTCTTATTAAGATGCACATTCCTAGGGAAGCCAGGATGGCTCCGCAGGTTAAGCTCTCACTTTGCAGCCCCAAGGACCGAGGATTGAATCCCAGCCCTGGCCCACGTGGACCCACATGCTGAACTGAGGTGTGCTTTCCATGCTGGAGGCCCCCAGTTCAGTTCTCGCCCCTCCCCTTTGTTCGGACCCTGGCTTGGAGGGGCATGCTCCCATGTAGGAGGTCCCCAGCCCAGTTTCCACCCTGCGAGGCTCCCACCCACCTGCATGGGACAAAGAAACCATGTCAAAAACTGATTACAACTATAGAGACTGTTCTGGGCCCTCTCCTTTCTCTGTGTCTCTCTATGTCTCTGTTTGTCTCTGTCATTAAAAATACAAACAAAAAAAAAGATGCACATTCCTGAGCTCCTACTTGGTCTGTGGGTTTGCACAGGGCCAGGATTCAATCCCCTGACCACATAGTTGCAGGGCAAGCACTCAACCTGTTGAGCTATCCCGGCATCCCTTAAATCCACTACTTTTTTCTCCATAGTTCTGTTGAGTGTCCTAGGTAATGATTCTTAAACTTTAGTATGCATAAGAATCAAAGGAGAGGATGCTTGTTTCAATCAATGTGCACTCCTGAGCCCCAGAGCAACCATGATAGCATTGCTTATAAAAACAAACACAAAAAATCACTGCTGTTCTGCACAACTTAAACTAATAAAACACACACAAATCTATGGAATGGCATTGAAATGGTAATATTTTTTATTTTTATACTCTTATGCTTTCTCAAACTAAAAGGAGCTTGTTTTTCCCCACAACCTACTAGAAAAACATATGTTCAGCATTACAAACGCCCTGTGGGTATCTCATACACCAAGGAAAAAACTCCTTCTAGCTCGCTATTGCAGGAGCTTAGCACGCATGCACGGACCCCACCTGCCTGACCTCTCTGTACCCAGTTTCCTCTAGACCCGGCTGCAAGTCCTTCCCAGTGCCCACCTGTAGGCTCAGCTGCACCCCAGGATCTGGGACTGATCCTGGCCCAAGGAAAGGGAGGCTGAGGAGCCCTCATAGCAGCAGCTCAACAGTTTGGTCAGGTTCCTGCTGATTCCACGCAGGCCTTGAACATCTCATCTGCCGAACCTGGGTTCCTGTTGCCAGGTCCCTGAATTATTATATATCCTAGTTTTCCAATACTTTCACTCTTCTCTCTCAGCCACCCAGCAGCTCTGTAGCCAAACTTCCATATCTTTAGTAACTAGGATCCTTAACTCTGTCCTCATCCACTCTGTCCTCTCATGCTCTCTGCTTCCTCCATGACAGACATTCTGCCCTTCTGATATGCTGTCTCCTCTCACACCCAGCACGCTGCTGGTCTATAGTAATACCCAGGGGAAGCCGGGATGGCTCAGTGGGTTGAGCACTCACCTTGCAGCCCAGGGGACCAAGGATCAAATCCCAGCCTGAGCCCGTGCAAACCCATATGCTGAAATGGGGTGTGCTTCCCATGCAGGAGGCCCCCAGTTCAGTTCTCACCCCCACTTCAGCCACAGGCTTGTAGGGGTGTGCCTCCCATGTGGGAGATCCCCAGCCCGGTTCCCGCCCTGTGTGTCCCCCGCCCACTTGTGTGGAATGAAAACATGTTGAAAACTGATGACAAACAACTATAGAAACTGCTCTGGGCCCTCCCGCTTCTCTGTCTCTCTCTGTTTCTGTAAAAAAAACAATAAAATAAATCTTAAAAAAAAAAAAATAGTAATACCCAATAACTTGCATCTTTGTGCAAATTAGGAAAGTACTCCCAACCCCCAGGGCTCCACACAATCCTGCAGGCACATATCTTAGCATGAGCAGGATTCCACCCACAACTTTCCCCTTAGCCAGGTTCTCCTGTTGACGGCTCATCTCCACAACCTTACCAGGTGGCCCTGCTGATAGCCTGTGTTCAGTGAGCCCTCAACGAGGCCGTCCTCCATTCAGATCTCCACCAGTCCTCAGCTCACACTGACTCATACCCAAGACTAGAGGAACTCGGCCAACAGAATTTACATCCTGCCTGCCTTCCTCTTTGCATTTATTGCTCAGTCTATGACTATTCACATGCCCATGTGAGCATTAGTTCCAGCTGTGCACCCACATCTACATTTTCTGGTTCAGCCCCATGGGTCCCCCTAATATCAAGACCTACACATCTCCATAGAGCCCAAGCCTTAACAGAGACACAAAGGACCCCACCTTGACAGATGTAAGACCTCTGTCCTCTTTAACTTATTTACTACTCCTCTTGAAAGTATAGTCCTTCCTGTGTCCACAACCTCACTTATGTAAAACATCAAGGATCTCCACTCTCCAATATTGGTGATTCAGTAGATAACAGCATGGCTATTAAGTACTTACCAAATGCCCAGCACTGCACTAAGCCCTCTGCATGCACAATGAAAGCAGGGGTATTATCATCCCCAAGCTGGGGGTGCTGAGTTCCCAGAGCACTGGCCAGAATTCAAACTCAAATCTGTCTGGATTTTTTTTTTTTAAGATTTACTTTATTGTTTTTTGACAGAGAGAGACAGAAAGAGAAGGGGGAGTGCCCAGAGCAGTATCCATAGTTGTATGTCATTAGGTTTTCTACATAGTTTCATTCCACACAGGTGGGCGTGGAGCCATGCAGGGAGGGGAACCAGGGCGGGAACCTGGCTGGGGGGCCTCCCACACGGGAGGCACGACCGGCAGTGACCAAACTGGGGCCTCACCCACAAGGGAAGGAGCTGAAAATGCTCAATAGGTCACAATTAAAGAATAAAATAGCATACGCAAAAGTAAGTAATATACAATGTTACACCTAAAAAAGCTACATTTAAATCTGAAGGGTTTAAGTGCTACTGCTTTTGATACAAATTAAGGGAAAAAATCTAACATTACTGAGTTAAGTAACACAAGGTTATAAGTTGATTTATGCACCTCCCTCCCCACCCTCAAAAAATCTGTGTATAATATACAGTTTCAACAAGTTGAACCAACTGTAACATTCTGGCTGATTTCTAAATATAAAAATTTTTTTTTTCTTTCTTCAAGGTAGAAAGAGAACATGTATAATTAACTTTCTCTCCTCTTCCCCAATTCTTCTGTTAATACAATGATATATGCAGCTATTTGTTGTTGTTGTTGTTGTTTGTTGTTGTTTTTGTTTTCAGTTTTATTGTTTTTGACAGAGAGAGTCAGAGAAAGACAGAGAGATGAGGGAGGGCCCAGAGCAGTCCCCATAGTTGTACATTATTAGTTTTCAATATAGTTTTACTCCACAGGTGGGCATGAGGCTGCACAGGGCAGGAATCTGGCCGGGGTTCTCCTGCATGTGAAGCTCACCCAAGCGAGAACTGAACCGGGGACACACCAGCATATGGTTCCGCAAGGGCGGGGGCTCAGGACCGGATACCGGATTCAATCCTGGAACCCAGACCTGCAAGACAAGCATTCAACCCACTGAGCCATCCCCGCTTCCCCTGCAGCTACTTCTTACACTCATACACACATACTCTTCTCTGTCAGTCTTTCAAGAAAGACGACTTTTGCCAGATTTTATCCTTCACATTTGAGACAGATATTTTCACTTAATTAAAAACCAACCCCCTCACTGCCAAAGCAGATGACCAAATCCTCCCCCTGAAAATTGGATGTACTTATTGAAAAAAATATAAAAAAGAGGAAAATGACTTTTCAGCAGAATTTGGTTTTCTAATAGCATAATGGAACACACTAAAATCATTCAACTAATTGCATACAATACTGGATGCTAAAAATAAGTGGACTGTAGTTCCTGTTTTTAAACTTTCTCTCTTTGGATTCATCTACAATGCAAATATACAAATAACATTTTAAGGGAACTTCCTATGTCCCTACTGTTAATTCATATTTTTCTCCCAGAGTAGATGTTTCTCTATTTCCTTAAATTAATATGACTGAGAAGATAGCCACCAAGGAGTATTGGATATAGTTAACTTAATGACTGTGAGCAATTTTTCAGTTAACTTTACTGAGATAAAACAGTTTATATAATAAAATTTTCCACTTTTAAATGTATAATTTGATGAGTTTTGACAAATGTATATAGTCATGTAACAACCACTAAAATCATACTAAACATCCCCATCTGCCCTAAAAGTTCCCATGTTTATTTTTGCACTTAACTCCCTTCCTGCAATTCTTGGCTCCAGATCTGTTCATTATTGTAGTTTTGCTTTTTTTAAAATTTCATATTAATGAAATTATACAGTATGTATTTTATTTCAGGCTTACTTCAATTAGTATAATACTTTGGGGAAAAAAAATGTCCATATTGTTGCTTGTACCAGTAATTCACTCCTTTTTATTGTCAAGTAGTATTCCATTACATGGCTATACCATAATTATTATCAATTCACTAGCTAATACACATTTGGCTTCTTTTCAGTTTTTGGTTATTGTAAATAAAGCTACACTGACCATTCAAGTTAGTCTTTGGATGGATTTATGTCCTCATGGATCATACAGTAAATATATGTTTATGTATATGAAAATAATTGCATTCTGAAGCCTATTTCTGAACAACAGATTTGCTTCAATCTCTCAGTTAAAAGGAAAAAGCCCCTACCTATAACAATTCAAATTATTGACACCACTGAATAACAGAAACCACTGATAGAGGTAAGTACTAATTAATCTATCAATATCGAGCACTAGTTATGCACAGGTACTAATCTACTTCCAGACATGGAGAACAGAGTTCAGTCTGGTGAGGGAGTTAAGTTATACTCTTTCAGTGAGAATCATTATCTGCTGTGAGAAGAAAAGCTAATAAGTGTTTTAGACCCCTGCTTCTTGAAGTGTGTTCCACAGACAAGCAATATTGAAATGACCTGGGAACCTGATAAAACTGCAGAATCTCAGGTCCACCACTTGATCCACTGAGTCAAATCTGCATCTCAACAGGTTATCTGGATGTTTGAGAAGCACTGCTGGAGGTTAAAAATAAAAGAAATTATATGCAACTAAGAGGCTAGGGCTTCACAAAAAATAGTTTTGGAGGAGAAGCCAGGATAACTCACTTTGCAGCCCTGGCGACCGAGGATCAAATCCCGGTCCCGGCCTGTGCTCACCCCATATACTGAACCAGCATGTGCCTCCCATGCAGGAGATCCCCAGCCCAGTTCCTGCCCTGTGTGGCCCCTGCCCACCTGTGTAGAAATGAAACCATGCTGAAAGCTAATGACGTACAACTATGGAGACTGCTCTGGGCCCTCCCTACTCTCTCTGTCTCTGTCTGTCTGTCAAAAACAATAAAATTAGGGGAAGCCGGGATGGCTCAGTGGGTTAAGCGCTCACTTTGCAGCGCCAGGGACCAAGGATCAAATCCCGGTCCGGCCCGTGCGGAACCATATGCTAAACTGGGAGCTCCCCCAGTTCAGTTTTCTCTCTGTATCTCTCTCTCTCTCTCTCTCTCTCTCTCTCTCTCTCTCTCTCTCTCTCTCTCTCTCTCTCTCCCTCGCTCTCGCTCTCTGTCAAAAATAAATAAATAAATAAATATATATATATATATATATATATATATATATATATAAACAAACAATAAAATTAATCTTTAAAAAAAAAAGTTTTTGAGAGGTACTGAAAGCTCATTCTAAAATTCCATGCTACTATTTTAAGTGTCTTTTGAATTTGACCTTTTAAAATTTCCAGCCAATAGAAGTTTCTCTGAAGAAGCTATTCAGACTCTCTTTGAAAATAAGTGGCTTTGACCTTTTTGGCTTTCAGCTCAGAGTCAAGGTACAACTTTCTTCAGTCATCCCAAATCCAGGTTCATCCAACACCAACTGCCTCCACCATGCCACCAAAGTTCAACCCTAAGGAGATCAAAATCGTATACCTGTGGTGCACTGGTGAGGAAGTCAGTGCCATGTATGCCCTGGCCCCCAAGATTGGCCCCCTGGGTCTGTCTCCAAAAAAGGTTGGTGATGACATCACTGAAGCAACCGGTGATTGGAAGAGTCTGAGGATTACAGTGAAACTGACCTTGCAGAACAGACAGGCCCACATTGAGGTGGTACCCTCTGCCTCTGCCTTAATCATCAAAGCCCTCAAAGGCTGCCAAGAGTCAGAAAGAAGAAGAAAAAAAAATTAAGCACAGTACAAATATCACTTTTGACAAGATTATCAGCATTGCCCAACAAATGTAGCATTGATCTTTAGCGAGAGAACTCTCTGGAACCATCAAAGAGATCTTGGGGACTGCTCAGTCTATGGGCTGCAATGCTCAGTCTGTGGGCTACAATGCTAATGGCCACCACCTTCATGACATCATAGATGACACCAACAGTGGTACAGTGGAATGCCCAGAGAGTCAAGAGCTCCAAAGGGAAATGTTTCAATTAAAGATCATTTGAGGGATGCCAGGATAGCTCAGGGGTTGAGGGCCTGCCTCACAATCATGAGGTCCAGATTTGAGTTCTAGCCCCTGCCTGTGCAAACCCATATCCTGAACTGTGGCACAACTGGTAACCACAAGGATGGCATGGCAGCAAAGGTTCTTACCTCCCATGCGGGAGGCTCCTGGTTCAGTTCCCTCTCAGCGTGGCCCCACATCCACCTGTGTGGAATGAAACCCTGTTGTGCGGAGCCGGTGTGGAGCCTGAACGGAAAGGTTTCAAGGGGCCTTGATTGCAAAGCCTCGGTTCCCTGGGCCTAATGGGAGGGACCGGCCTGGGGCCTTGATGGCAAAGCCTTGGTCCCCCTTTCATCTCCTTGGGGGGATGGGGGGGGGTAGTTGGGTGATTAGATATAGAAAAATGTGTATATCAGTTTCGAATGAAGGCCAGGTGGCCGACGCCAATAGATTTGGAGCCCATGATCTACGTATCAAAGCCTTTACTAGAAGGGGCTATTATCTCCTGTAAAGATCTGTTTACACCGTGCTTTGCTATGCTAATGCCTGTTCCTTATAATGGTAAACTTTTGCTATATAAAGATAAGCAATAAAGCTATTCGGGGCTGCTCCTATTGAAGACAGCAGGCAGGCCATTTGGTCTGTCTATTAATTTCCATGGCTCAAACTCGGGGACTTTTGTTCATCCAGGCGGGTTCCTGGCAATACCCTGTCACAACTAATGATGTACAACTATGGAGACTGCTCTTGGTCCTCCCCATTCTCTCTCGTTCTTTCTCTCTCTCTCTCTCTCTCTCTCTCTCTCTTTCTCTCTCTGTGTCTCTGTCTCTGTCTCTCTCACATTCTCTCAAACAAACAAACAAACAAACAAACAAACAGGGTAAGCCGGGATGGCTCAGTGGGTTTGGTGCTCACTTTGCAGCCCCAGGGACCGAGGATTGAATCCCAGCCCCGGCCCATGCGGACCCATATGCTGAACTGGGGAGTGCCCCCAGTTCAGTTCTCACTGGGGCGAGACCCCGGCCCAGTTCCTGCCCTGTGCAGCCCCGTGCCCACCTATGGAATGAAACTTTGTGGAAAAACCAATGATGTGCAACTATGGAGACTATTCTGGGCCCTCCCCCTTCTCTCTGTCTCTGACTGTATCTCTCTCTGTGTCAAAAACAATAAATAAATCTTTAAACAAAAACAAAAAACAATAAATCTTTTTTAAAAAGAAAAAGAAAGAAAAAAGTGACAAGCAGTGGTAGAAAAAAATAAAAAGAAAACACGTGGCTTTGAGAAAATTTTCCCTTACCATCCCAGAGGATGTTCATGGTTTCTTTGTAATTCCCTAGACCAGGGGTAGTGAACCTATGGCACGTGCACCCAAAGTGGCACGCGGAGCAATTATTTCGGCACGCGGAACTGTGAATACCATTTAAAAAATTATTGTTTATGCTGTTATAGACATAAAAATAATCGATACCTCCATCTCACTTGATGGGTTGGCACGTGAGTCGAGCGAGTATACTCTTATTTCATAAACTTTGGCACTCAATCGCCAAAAGGTTTGCCACCCCTGCCCTAGACACTTTCATTCCTAGACCGTTTCAATCTTCTCCTTCTATTTAGTACCAGTATCACTATGATACTACCAGTATTTTTGAGACAACTCCTCTCACATTACACCTGCAGGACACACACTTCATTCTGTATCACCTTCTGATTCACCTAAAAGTGCCAGTTGACTCATCAGCCAAATCTTTACCATAACATTGCCAATGACTGCTATTCACAACTGGGACCCCAAACTTACAGATCTTATAGCTGGAAAGACCACAAAGTTCAGGACATTTAAGCACAATAAGGTCTCCTGTCACCCCTTACAGAAGAGACAGCAAAGATTTAGAAGAATTTAAAAACCTGCCAAAAGTTACCTCACAAATAGCAGCATGAGTAGCACAGGAGGACATTTTTATGTGGCTTCCCCTCCAGAACGATTCCCGGTCTCATCATGGGTGCACAGTGACAACCCACTAGTGCTTGCTTTGTTCCATGCCCTCTGATCTCCGTGGTTCTCAATTCCTGAACCACCTCCCGTGGGCGGCACTGCACTGGCGTGGCTCTCACTCCTCTAAGTTCTCTAGACCTCCGCCTCCTCCTCCTCCTCCCCTTCCTCCTCACACCTAATGCAGGTGTTCTCAAGCTCTTAATCCTGTTTCCTAAACCCAAGTTTTCACTATTACTTCTCAGCTACCGGCAAAAACCTGTCAACTTCCTCCCAGTGAGAACAGCTTACAAGCTGCCCCTGTCATCAAATTCTCACAGACCAGCTCTCATTCTGTCACCCACCTCATAGCAAAGCCTTCACTGGCTTCCCATTAGCTGCCTATGAGCAAAATCATTTAGCCTTCTATAGCTTGCCCTTCCATCTTCTTCATTCAATCTCTTCTTTGTAGGCAGTAGCATCATTAGGTGTTAAGGTTGCCTGCTCGGCCTATCAGCCCTCCTGGGTTTGAGTTTCAGCTCTACCTCTAACTAGTTGTATGACGCTGGGAAGTGACTTAACCTTTTCATACCTCACTTTCCTCAGATGTAAAATGGGAATAATGTACTGCCTAGTGGAGCTATTATAAGTAGTAAATATAGATAAACTAGATAAATGTCGCACATGGTAAGGACTCTCCTAATCTTGTTTAATTTTTATTTTAAAACAAATGAAATATTAGCTGCCTATATACCCTCACTAAAAAACTAATTTCATAGCATCCTGGTAAGGAGAATAAAGAGCACATAACATCATGTGAATAATAATCTCAAAGAATTAAGTTTCCATTACTATGCTGGCTATTATTTCTGAACATTCATTTCAACATTTCAAAGTATCTGTGATAGGAAGTCTTACTCATCTTCTTCTGAATATAAAATAAAAGGTATTCAAGATAGTAGTAATTCGTTAGCAAAATTTGTTAAAATTAGTTCATATTCTGGATATGGAAGCCAATACCTTTTTTAAGCTTTTCATAATAAAACTGCTCTGAGCCTTAGTAAAAACAAACAAATAACCCAGGTTTGTAATCAGCATATCAAATTTATGTCTTGAAGCAATAAATAAAATCAAGAACTCTACAAATAATCTGAGTTGGCAAATATATTTCATTTCACACTGATTTGGATCCACTATAGTCTTGAGAAGGATTCAATTATTGTGTTTTAGGCTCAGAAGCAAATACCAAGGTGAATCAGCAATGTCTAACAAGATGCAAATGAAGAGCTGAGTATCTGTCAACCCTAGATTTGAGAACGAGGACAGAATAATCACTGCAACAGATAGCAGTAGAGAGTTTAAATTTTCTGAACACTTATGTGACAGAACTGTTTTAAATGATTTAGATGTATAATTTTTTCTTTTTTTTTAAGTTTTATTTATTTGTTTATTTATTTATTTATTTTTGGACAGAGAGAGAGAGAGAGAGAGAGAGAGAGAGAGAGAGAGAGAGAGAAATACAGAGACAGAGAGAGAACTGAACTGGGGGAACTCCCCCGTTCAGCATATGGTTCTGCACAGGCTGGGGCCAGGATTCGATCCTCGGTCCCCGGCGCTGCAAAGTGAGCGCTTAACCCACTGAGCCATCCCGGCTTCCCCTGTATAATTCTTTTAATTCCAAAAATTACCCAATATTAAAGGTACTATTGTCATCTCTAGCATAGAGATGAAGACACTAAGCCCAGAGAAGTTATAATGTACCCAGGGGTACCCAATTAGTAAGTGGCAGGGCTGGGATTTGAACCCAGGCACATCAGAACCCGTGCTCCACAAATCATCAAAATGATTATAAGCCAGATTCCATTAAATTAAGATATTTCTGGCACTCAGATACCTGAAGATCTGGCCCTCCCTCCTGAGACCAGGCACTAGGTTGTCTGCTTAAGTGCACAGTCTCAGGAGTTCTGCAAACCCTGTGGCTCAAGACACTGGGGAAGGGCTTCAAAACCATCCATGAATGATCTCAGTTTGAACAATGAAGAGTTCAAGAGAGTCCCAAGGACTAAATCCCAAACCAGTGTAAATGTCCACATTTGCTAGTACCGCTAAATCATAAAGTTCTCAGTCAGTAAGTGTCCTTCACAAAATAGTTTCCAAACAAAACAATAATGTAACAAATCTGCAATTACAATAATTGTTCTTTAATGAAATCTAACAAATCAGAAAGACTGTATGAAGTCAGGGGTAAAACATGGAGCTAATTCCTGATGGACATTTGACTTCCAGAGAGTTCTCAGAATAAATTTATAAACTGGTATCTTAAATTTGCACAGGAATACTAAGGAATACTGAAAATTATATTGATACTTTAATGAAGTTATTATTAATTGTAGCATTTAAAGACAGAGAGGGAACTGGAGTTAATTCTATTGAGAAAACAAGGCCCACAGAGGACAAGCATCTTGCCCAAAGTAACACAGCTTGTTAATAGCAGTTTCTACAATTGTGATGCATGTAATGTTCTACTTTCAACTTTAGAGTTTTCCTTCTCGTTCACTCCCATATTGATGTAAACAGTTCCAAGGAAGGTCTATTCAGAATAAGAACAAAAATAATATTTAAAGCTTCCACCAATGTCACCCCAATAAATTTAACAATTTAAATAAATAAATAAATAAAATAAAAATTATAAACTTTTCATAGCTCAACTTTGGGGTGTACTAAAGAGTCACTGGTTATATTAAGAGTCCCATATGTCCCTTGGCCACATGTCAAAGTAGTAAGAGATAAATTAACAGGCAGCATTATCCAAAGGAGAGGGCATATTAGTCATCTGCCAAAAGTGGAAACATAGTACCATTGTATGAGAACAATTCAAACTTAAATTTAAGAAGTCTGAGACAATGGCAGTGTTGCCTTTGCTTACCTGCACTTTTAAGGAGTCTGTTTCCCAAAAGTCCTCTGTTCCTGAAGGTGAAAGATGCCGTGAGGGTACTGGATGCTTAGGCTGTCTGCTAAATTATGGGAGCCTCTCCGCTAGAAATGATCCAAGACAGAGATCGTGCTGCTTCTATACTTCCAAGGGCTGAAATAAAATACAAAGATAGGATGTTTATATGAATGGCTCAGCTACCCGAGAAAAATTCTAATTATTAAAAACATTTTAATGAAAACACTATTTTAGTAAACTCACTCCTGATCCCTCCTAAAATGCTTTCAAGGATGATGAAATGCCCAAAACAAAATAAAACACCTAACAGCAACAGCAGCAGCATACATGACATTACTGTAGTTCATGACTGGTTAGCCACAGGATCCAGTTCAGTCACCTTGAAAAACATAACATATCCAAGCCAGCTCAATTAATCTGAAGCAACCTGGTAGTGAAAGAACCATCTGTCTCAGTTTTCAGCTTCTCTCCACACATACACAGCTTCATTGTTAAATGCGACGGTGAGAGAAGGAGTTATGGCTCTGAAAATCCTCCAAAGGCAGAGAAGGGAGGGAGAGAAGAGAATGAAGAGGAGGTCAAGAATAATAAAAAGATCCAGAAGAAAGCAAGGGGAGAGGTAGCATGGGGCAATTAGTAGGAACAACTAGTTTAAGAATGTGCTGTGGCCACTTCCTCAAAAACATTTTGAAAAAACCCTCAAAATGTTCCTGCGACAGCTTCTCTTATACAAGACTAAACCTAATACAAAAAACTATAACAACAACAAAAATGCATGCTGTGTATTTCTTGCTAGTAGAAAATGTTATTTTTTTAATCTTAGAAAACAAATATCAAAAAACAAAACACAAAAATATGACAATATTGTATTTCAGAAGCCACCTATGAATTCCAGTGTTATACAATAAGGAAATACTTATGCTTTGTAATGAAAATCATACAGTAACATGAAAAAAATATTTAGATTCTACCAAGTAAAGAAAGAAAAATGTTAAAAGCTGAGTACACTGAGATTTCTGCGTTCGATGTATATGTGGGCAACACATTAATGAAAGCCACTATGAAAAAAATGAAATAGCTCACATGTAAGTATTAGATTAGTAAATATTTTCTTAAAAGTTTAAAATCTTAATCTAAATCTAAATCTTAAGACTGAAACTTTAAGTCTTAAAAATTTATAGAGAAACAAAAAATGCTTACTTTCATATATTTCTATATGCATTTCACTTTTGAAGAGCTAAGTAGTTGACCCATTTAGTGGCTATAATAATAATAATAAAAGTCTCCACCATGAGATAGAATTTTGAACCTTAGGAATTATGAATACATTCTACATAAATATATGAAAGTACAGCTCCTAGGTTTCTATCATCTTCTACCCACTTATTACCAGCTAGAGTAAAGGCACAATCACAGTTTTGAAGTTGGAAGGGTTCTTTCTAGTCTGATTAAGTGGGTAAAGAAACCTCAGTGTCATACTAGGAACAACTGGGGGAAAGGGAATTTAGTTATACCTGGAGACGCTTAAATTAAGTGAGGAAACAAGATAGCCCATTCTCACATTTGAGGGGCCTTCACGAAGAAGAGGCATTAATTAGTCGGGTTCTGAAGGCTACTAGGAGGTTAAGCCATGGCCAGTGAATGCAATCAATATACAAGGAGTTAGGCTTGAGTTCAGTGCGGAAGAACCTGCTAACATTTAGGTTGCCTAAAGATACTACATGTTGCGTTGTTGGATAGAGTCACTCATTTCTAAAGAGGGTCTGTTCTAAAAACTGCTTGGGAGGGATTTGGATAGCAGTGCTTAATAAACTTTAACGTTCATTGGTATAGCCTGAGCATCTTGTTAAAATAAAATGTTGATTCTGATTCAGTAGGTCAGAGTGGGGCCTGAGAATCTGTATTTCTAGCAAGCACTCAGGTGACTCCAATACTGTGAGTCAAGACTATGGGTCTTGAGTTTGTAGGCTATAGCTTGAGTATAAGCATTAGAATGGTATTTAAACCAGTTTCCCAAAGTGCACTTCAAAAGTTCTCTCCACCTGATTTGGGGGCAGATGATTAATAAATAGGTTAAGTGGTTATTAGCAGGGTTTTGCAAATCCTCACATTCAAATTTCCAAAACAGTTTGTATCTTGGTACCTTTGCAGCACCCCCCAGGTCATGCTTCTGAGCAATAACAATTTTTGCACAATTCTAAAAAAGATAGCTCACTTTCATTTAAAAAAGAAAAAAAAAAGATGCTCTTACTCTAAGCTTGGCAAATAATTGAAGCCAAATAAATGTGCTCTGATGAATGAATCATTGACTATACATGTATTTAAAAATGCAGTTACCCATGATTTCAGTCTACTACAGTTAACAGAAAACACAGCTACAAAGTAATGTTTCCCAGTGATTTGTGTTATAAAATCTTATGTTGCCGGATGCCAGGAAAGCTCAATGGTTTGAGCGCTTGCTTTGCAATCCCAAGGTCCAGGGATCATGTCCCAGCCTGTACAAACCCATATGCTGAACTGAGGCACGCCTCCCACGTGGAAGGCCCCAGTTTGGTTCCCACCCCATGCCGCCCCACATCCACCTGTGTGGAATGAAACTATGTCGAAACTAATGATGTCCAACTATGGAGACTGCTCTACGCCCTCCCCCTACTCTCTGTCTCTTTCTGTCTCTCTATGTCTGTCTCTCTCTCTCTCTAACAAAATAAATCTTAAAAAAAAAAAAAAAAAAAAAATCTTGTTTTTCCAAAAGTGGGAAGGAGGGAAGTCTCCCAAAACTATAATATGTAAGTTTCTTTTTCAATGTAGAACTTTGCATTATTTCCCTACCCCTGGAATTTCACCTTCCTACCTATCATCCAACTGGGTGAGAAAAATTCTTTCAATGCTCTGAAAGTCCCCATTTCTTGCTTGTTCATGTTTTTGCTCTGCTCCTCTACTTATCTAATAAATTGGGGCTTGCATCAGTTCAAAATCCTATGTGATGTCTTTCCTGGAGAAATATGCTAATATCTGAACACACCTTATCAAATTTTAATGTATTCTTTAGATTTCTCTCCCAGAGTAAATAAACCCACAACTAAGGGGGAACCAGTTTCCTGCCTTTCCTCCTGACTGAAAGTCTCCCTTCTAATGGGTTCACTCTTTTAGTTCGCTGAAAAGTTATAAGTAATATGTCATCTGACTTTTTTCAAAATACTTATTCCACCAGTTTACTCTGATTGAGCCTACCTTATTTTGTTCACTGGGAAGTATCTCCTGTTTGTTGATTCCTCTCTTGCTATGTTTAAAAGAAAAAAAAGTAAGTTATCATATCTTTCCACATATGAGATGATACTTTTTTCTAAAATTGTTAGACCAAAAATTTGGGGTCCTCTTATACACCCATGTAGTGATTTCTTAAAGTTGGGTTAGAAAAGTAGGAGGAATCTTATTATGGTAACTTGAAGGTAAACAATCCGATAAACAAATCATACTTACGATAAAAGAATTGGAAATTTTTCTACTTTCCATAGCAAATGAAAATAAATTTATATTACCATCTATCAGATGAGCCTCTAAAACCAAATTACAAATATAGTGCAAATCTTCATTTGGTGTACCTTATAATTTATTACTACAAATAAACCAATACAAGTGACATATATTAATATTTTTATGAAATTATATAACCCTAGATTTATTTCCTAATATACTAATTATAGTATGTTTGACCTTTAGTAAAAGCACAATGAGCCAAATTTATTTCCTAAAAATACTAATTCTAAAAGTTTTCATTAACTTTGTTGATTTAGTCAATAAATAATTTCTCGGTACCTACTCTATGCCAGAGATTGTTCTAAGCAATGAAGCTACAGCAACGAAGAAGAAAAACAGTTTACAATTCAGGAGAGGTAGAAATTAGCTAGTAGTTCACAACAACTTTTAAATTACAATTGTGGTTTGACTAGGAACTGTCTCAAGTGGGAAAGTATAGGAAGCTTGTGTGAAGAATTTGAGAGAATTCACAGAGGAACCAGATGAAATCAGAGTGGAAATGAAAAATATCCCAAGCAGAGGAAAGGGCATTTTCAAAGAATCTAAGGTGAGAATGAAAATAGTACACTGAAAGAAGAGACTGCTGATAGTAGAATGATGATGAAAATAAAAATAGCTAATCTTTGTCACATGCCTAGTGCATGCATGGACTCTTATAATCCTCACAACAGTGCTGAGAGGGGCACCGTTATTCCCACTCTATGGATAAGGTAACTAAGGCTGAAAAGTTGACTTGTCCAAGATCTCAAAGTTGGAACATATCAAACCAGTGAGTTTCTGGTCTAGGCAGTCTGTTTTATTCCTTTTTTTTAAAGATTTATTTTATTGTTTGAGGTGAGAAAAAGAAAGAGAAGGGGGAGGGCCCAGAGCAGTCTCCATAGTTGTACATCATTAATTGTGACATAGTTTCATTCCACACAGGTGGATGTGGGGCCATGCAGGGCGGGAACCAAACTGGGGGTCTCCTGCACGGGAGGTGAGAACCTTCACCACTGAGTTATTCAGCAGTTACTAGTTGCCACGCAGTTCAGCATATGGGTTTGCACGGGCCAGGACCAGCATTCAATCCTCAGACCTCAAGATTGCAAGGCAAGTGCTCAACCTGTTGAGCTACCCCAGCATCCCAATCTGCTCTATTCTTAACCTGTAAACTATTAGCTCCCCAGGAACCAGGTGAACTTGGAGATTTCCTCATGCTCAAGATTCATTCTGTCAACTCTCGTTTTTCATAGAATGACATTATGAAATATAGATGTATTAGAATAGCTGCAGTCTCATTCCTAGAGCATTGATAAACATATCGTTCCTCATTGAAACTTATTTCCTTAGAATATGTTACATAGGCATTTTTTTTTAAAGATTTATTTTTATTGTTTTTGACAGAGAGAGAGAGATACAGAGACAGAGAGAAGGGGGAGGGCCCAGAACAGTCTCCACAGTTGTACATCATTGGTTTTTCCACATAGTTTTATTCCACAGGTGGGCGCGGGGCTGCACAGGGCAGGAACTGGGCCGGGGTCACCCTGGTGAGAACTGAACTGGGGGAACTCCCTAGTTCAGCATATGGGTCCGCATGGGCCAGGGCTGGGATTCGATCCTCGGTCCCCAGGGCTGCAAAGTAAGCGCTTTAACCCACTGAGCCATCCTGGCTTCCCCACATAGGCATTTTTGGTACAAAATGTCAATAGAAGTACATATGTTAATATTAATATAACAAATGCCCATGAATCCCAAAACCAAAATAACAGTATCTTCTCAGGGATTTCTTTTCAAATGAGATTTACATTCTCTTCTTTATCTCTGTTCCTCTTCTCCCAGAGGCAACCACCATCATGAATCTGATAGATATCCACTCCACTTTTTATTCATACAAATACCTACACACATTCATAAACATTATAAGGTATACAATTTTGTTTTTAGTAATGTTTAACATTTATATAACAAAATTTGTGTTTTTTGCACTCTACACTTTTGAAGTCCATCCACACTGGTGTGTGAAGTTCTATCTAGTTCATTCTGAGTTCTGTATTCTTATTAACCAAATACACTACAAAATTATCCATTGCCTACTAGTAGATACTTAGCTTATTTTCAGCGAATTCCTTATCTGTCATTTGCAGCCAATCTCTTTTTTTCCAATCTAGAAAAACCAGTTTACGAAGCCATTGAATCTTACAAATTGCTAGAAATACTTTCAGATAGAAATGTCTCTTTTTTTCAGTTTCTTTTTTTTTTTAATTAAATTTATTGGGATGATATTGGTTAATAGAAATTTCATTTAAAATAGAGGGTTTTTTTTCTGAAACCTTTAATAATTCAAGTCATATAAAAATACTCAAATATGTAAAATACTATGACTCTCTGGAAAGGAAAAGCAAATAGTATTTTTAATGAAAAAATAAATTTCTAGTTAAAGTAAATCTATAATAATCCTGTTGAAAGCAAAACATTGAAGAGAAAGTAGACGCAGAAAGTCTTCATATAAGCACTTTCTCCTTCTGAAAACCACACTAACCAGGCAAAAACATCAGTGTTTGAGCAAGTAGATAAATCAAATGTTTCTCTGGAACACTTTGTGTTTTGGCCAAAAAACAATCCAAGGCAATCCAACCCCATGGAAAGATAACCAAAATTTTCTTTAAAATCAAGGGATTGGGAAGTGCTGCCTATGTGCCAGAGTAAATATTTGATAACTCACACAAATCAACAAAGCAATAAAATTCTGAATTTTGATTTTGAAGTGTTTACACCTATAAACAGTGTGACTATAAGCAATGTCCTTATTTTCATTAATGAAAATTTTTTTTTTTTTTTT